>BPLR01018305.1:0-16706 GCA_021605095.1 Caerostris extrusa | reverse complement strand
ACACTTATCCAATATATATATGATGCATATGTTGTTGTATATGTTTTAGAAATGCTAATATTAACTCAATCGCAATTTTGTTACTTTTTAAAGGTGAAAAATAGTTGTTTCCACCAATATGTGTAACCTGGAATAAATGAAAATGCGCCAAATTTTACATGATACATTCATATATCAATCTATCAATCTTTCATTTGTACATGCCTTAATCTAGATCAATATCGAATGTTTATTTAACCAAATCTTTACATTTTATACAGCTATTGATATAAGCTTAGTTTTCTGAAAGCCTCGAATTATTGCAGTGTGTTAAAAGATTCATGAAATTTGCTTTATCTGCTATAAAAACAGAATATGTTTCAGAGATTTCGTCAGATACAAAATATGAATTCTAATTTGTAATAAATCGTTAACTTATGTATGAAGAAACCTCAGGATTGTACTATAAATATATTAAACGATTACAATCTGTCCTGCAATCTAATTCTATCTTTTTGCTGATAGAAGCTTTGTTTAAAATCCTCACCTCTTGTTCAGTTTCAATCATTGGGTAATTTTTAGAGAACACGATGGTTTACTAAATAATATTATACTTTAAAGCTTTTATGAATCGAATTCTGTATGATGTGTTTATGGAATGATGCACAATGTTGTCTTATGGAATGAACAGGTGGAAAGTACAACACCCAAGGCATATTTTATTAACTCAGGTAAAATTTTGAATAACATGCGATCGTAAATGTTCAAACCTTACTTACAAATTTTTAAAATACTCAATTAAAATTATCTCGATAATAATTATGTATGACATCACTTATTTTATTACGATAAAAAATATACACCAACTATTAGAGTCAAATTTTAAAACAAACCTATTTCTACCACTTGTGTTAACATATATAAATGTTAAGCGTATTAATTTTTCTAAATTTTTACGAATTTTTTAATAATAAAATTAACAATTACACGTCTCAAGTTATAATTCAAAGCGTATATCTTTAAAATACCTAACACCATATTTCAGTAAATAAAACGTTTTCCTTCAAAGAGTTTTCTTTTCAAAACTTGTTGGCCATTGTCGATGTTGTATAATGGAAATTGTAGTTATATATATGACGGTTTATCATCAAGATTTCTGGTATCATGAATTCCATCTTAGAAACAAAATTGGCTTATATTAGGTTTATTGAAAAATTTTTACCAATGAAACGATTATGTGGCGAACAAATATAACAAAAGAGAATTTTTTATTTTAACAAAATTTGAAAACATTAAAGTAATTAATACTATTATTCAAATTAGTTCTTTTGTAACAAAGTTGTACTAACACTACTCTAAAGATAAAACTGCATGCATTTTAAAATATTTAATAACAAAATATTAAAAATGATTACAAAAAATCGTATTAATCATCAAAGCATATCAATCATACATATTGACAAACTTAAAAATAGGCAGTGTTATTTTCCAAATAAACATAGTATACCTCAAAATATAATATTAAAATCAGGTCAATTCGAGACACTACATCTCATTCAATTCGAGCTCACTACAATTCAAATTCAATTCAATCATTTCGAGTTCTTTAGTCCAAATAAAAAACAGTTATAAAGATTTAAGTTTTCTGCTTATAAAATTTAAATTCTTAAAATTTAATTTGTTGAGAATACATTTAAAATATTATTTTAAGTAAGAAGATTTTATCTACCTTAAAATTTTAAATTCATTTAAAACTATTTGTAATAAAAATTAGTTCAAAATATTGTTCAATTATACAAGGTTGAAACAAGGGTATAATATATACAAGTAAGTATATACAAGAGTAAAAGACATAGTGAGAGACGACAAAGTCATTCACCTCTAGGAAAATTCGACATGCTTCGGCGAAATTCTAATTTAAATTTGTAACAATCAACCTGAGATTCTTTATCCAACACGTTGTTCAATAAATCTTCTATTTTCCACTTCATATCCATTTCCAATCTATGCAATAAAGTAGGATGATTTTGATTCATTACTCGCCTCACGAGCATCTCGTATACTTCCATTATATTCTCTGTTGCTTTTCGGAGATCTTGTAGTTCGTCAATTAAAAAATTCGAATCTTGTTCTCTCTCAAGGCATTCATCTGTGGTTAACTTGTCAGGATCGAGCGATGTATGTTCATACACAGCTTGTTCTATGTAATGGAAAAAATTCGAACCATGTAAAATAACATCTTCTATTGCTTCAGTCATGTGCTCAAGACGTTGGTGGATTAGTCTTAGGTTCCCATCCATTTAAAAAAATAATAGTTTCGTAGCCTCGATAGTGTAATTTCAATCCAGTATCAGTAAAATGTGTTTTGGTTAGGCGACAGATCACATATATATACAATTTATACTTTTCTTTAATTCACTTGAATTTGTTTTGTGATTAAAGTTATTTTATTGATTGCTTTATCCCAATTTTTCCAGTTTCCTCTTTATAAAAAAAAGAACTTTCCGCAATCACATAAAATCAATTTTTCAGGATTGAGCGAAGTATGTGCATTCACTTCTAGTCGTAAGCAATCAAAAGTGCTTTCTATTTCATCAATTATTTACTCAAGCTGCTGGAAATTTCTTGCCTCGGTTTCTATACTTCCTAAAACAAGACCGTATTCGTAATTTAAAAAATAATACTAGCTTCTTAGCCTAGAGACTGTAATTTTTATCCAGTATCAATGCGATAGATGAGACTGGTTCGTCCAAAACACCTATATGTCACTTATACCTTTTCAGAATTCACTTGATTTTTATTTTTACGTTAATCCTCGATGATTGGTATCTGCTGAGACTGATCCAGATTAGAATCGACTAGATGAAATAGATTCCTAGTTGATCCAGATGAAACGAGACTGGATTAAAAACATTCCTGATTAATCCAGATGGAAAAATATTTTATGAGTTCGATTTCTGATTGTTACAGTTAAAAAAATTGGTTGAGGTCAATTTCCGATTAATCCAGATGAGAAGAAGAGAATGGATGAAATCGGTTCCTGAATGATCTAGATTAAAAGAGATTGGATAAAACTGATTGCTGTTTGATCCAGATGAGAAGTAATTAAACAAAATCGATTCCTGATTGATACAGATGAAGAGAGGTAAATGAGTTGGATTCCTGATTGTTCCAGAAAAGAGATTGGATTAATTCAATTTCTGATTAATCCAGATGAAAAGAGATTAGTTGCATTCGATTCATGATTGATCCACATGAAAAAGATTGGGATAAGATTGATTCCTGATTGATCCAGATGAAAAGCGATTGCATGAGTTCGATTCCTGATTGTTCTAGATGAGAAGAAGTTGGACGAAATCAATTCCTGATTGTTCTAGATGAAAAAGGTTTGGGTGGGATCTATTCCTGATAGATCTAGATGAAAGAGTTTGGATGAGATCGATTTCTGATTGGTTCAGAAGAATGGAAGAGATCGATTCCTGATTGGTTCAGAAAAAAAAGACATTGGAAGAGATCGATTCCTAATTGTTCCAATTGATGAGAGATTTGGATGAAATCGATTGCTTATTGATTCAGATGAAAAGAGATTGGAGGAAGTCGATTTCTGATTGATCCGGATGAAAAGAGATTTTTATGAGATCGATTCCTAGTTGATCCAGTTGAAACGATATTGCATGAGATCGATTCCTGATTAATCCAGATTTAAAAATATTTTATGAGTTCGATTCCTGATAGTTCGAGATAAAAAGAGATTGGATGAGATCATTTTCTTATTGATTCAGATGAGAGGAGATTGGATAAAATCGATTGCTGTTTGATCCAGACGAGAAGTAATTAAACAAAATCGATTCCTGATTGATTCAGGTCAAGAGAGATAATTATTGATTGGATTAGTTCAATTTCTGATTAATCCAGATGAAAAGAGATTAGTTGAATTCGATTCCTGATTGTTCCAGATGAAAATGGATTAGATGACATAAATTTTTGATTGATCCAAATGAAAGAGATTTTATGAGATCGATTCCTTGTTGATCCAGATGAAAAGAGATTGGATGTGATCAAATCCTGATTAATCAGATTTAAATATATTTTATGAGTTCGATTCCTGATTGCTCCAGATAAAAAAGAGATTGGATGAAATCAATTTCTGAATGATCCAGATGAGCAGAGACAGAATGAGATCGATTCCTGACTTATCCAGTTGAAAAGAGATTGGATGAAATCGATTCGTGATTGATCCAGAAGAGAAGAGATTAGAACAGATCGATTCTTAATTGTTGCATATGAGGAGAAATTGGATGAAATCTATTCCTGATTGATTCAGATGAAACGAAATTTCAAGAGATCCATTCTGATTGATCCAGTTGAGCTGTGTTCCTTTTTAAAATATGTATATATAACTTATGCCTTTCTTGAATTCACTTGATTTTTTTGTAATAAATACTCGCATATTAATTACTGTATCGCAATATTAATTATAGCTTTTTAAGGAAAATAAAATAACAAGGATTCATAAGGTAAAAAATGAAAATAAGTTTATGTATAATATGTATTTATAAAATTGATTATTAACATAAATTGATATTTAAAATTGAACGAAGTTTAAAATAAAGAAATAATAAAGCATTGTAACAATGATGTTATGATTGGATCAAAGAATATCTTCTGATTTCAATTTTAATTATTGCTTTTGAATGACAGACACTACTTTCTAAAGGTCGGCTCTTTACAAAAAAATAGATATTTGGCAAATTCAAAATAACTTGTAGAGTATCATAAATGTCTCGTTACGAATTATATATTTTGTACTCTAAATTTTGGAGCATACCTTATCCAGGTTGAAGGAAATGTAAAATAGTGTTCTCAAATGAAAATCTAACCTTAATATGAGGAAAAATTTAAGGATATTTTTTTTGTGATTTTATTATCAAATTAATTAGTTAGAATTTCATTTATACTGTAAAAATTAGAGATTCTGTTTATATTTATTCATATTATATTGGATTCAAAAATCATTGATTCTTTCCATTTTAACAAAGACACGATAAACTGATTCTTTATTTTGGAACCCCCTGTGTCTATTATACTTTAGTAACCGAGATTATTGAAATATTTTCAGTTTTTCTAGCATTCGTATTTTTATCAAAATATCTGACAAAATATCTAAGATTACACTGATCCAATGTATATTGATGCTTTTACCTCCAGTAGAAGGTTTGTTATTTCACAAATTTGTTACCTCAAACTTTGCACCTTTTTATTTCCTTTTGAAATTGATTGATATGTCATGGCCATCCACAGCACTCACCACAAGCACTGAGATTCATTTTAAATCCTAAATTTCATCCACAAATGCAACAGAACCACCCAGAGAAATGAGACGTAAATAAGCCTCCAAAAAATATTAAACTAAAAATAATTTGAAGATAACTGATAAGTTTAAAAAAAAAAGGGATCTACTCTAAAATTTTACTCTTAAACGCTACTAATGTATTTGTATTCTCATTCAATATAAAATGCGGATAATTGACAAAATTTGGAATAGAAACTTCAAAGAGAATTCTTCCTTTAACTTGCTGTTCATTGCCGATATTGAACAACGGAAATTCTAATTTCTGTATTTCTAATTTCTGAAATTCTAATTCGTGTATTTCTTGTGCTACATATATGAAAGTTTAACATCAATCTTAAGATATCATGGATTCCATAATAGAACGTAAATTGACTTTTATTAGGTTTGTTGCAAAAGTTTTACCAATAAACAATTACTTTGCTGAACAAATGTATTAAAAGCGAAAATTTAATTTTTATCAAATGTCGATTTTTACATTAATTAATGTTAACCATCCAAATTATTTCTACAGTTGTGATTTAAAATAACCTTACTCTAGATATAAAAACTTCAGGTATTGTAAAATATTTAATAACAAAATAATTAATTGTATTAAAAACAATGTCAAGCGTACATTTCGACGAACGTATGAATTTTAGCAAAATAACACCGCTTATTATTAATAAAGCTTTAAACATTACATTAACATCAGTTGAAATCTATACACAAGCTCACTACAATTCAAATTTAATTGTTTATTATTTTTCAATTCAAACATTTCAAGTGCAACAGTTCAGTTCCAAATCTTCTTTATAAAAACTTAAATTGATCAATTTATTTCTTTGCAAATATGAATTTTTAAAAATTGTTGATAATACATTTAAAATATTATTTTAAGAAACAAGATTTTCTCTACCATATAAAGTTTAAATTCAATTAAAATAATTTGTATTAAAATTAGTTTAAAATATTGTTCAATTACATAAGGTAATACAATAGTTTATACATAAAAAAGGGTAAAATACATATGGTGAGGAACAACAAAGTCATTCGCTTTCATGCAAAATTCGTCAAGTTTTGACGAAATTCTAATTTAATCTGGTAGCAAAAACCAGAAATTCTTTATATAACACTTGATTGAATAAATCTTTTATTTTCCACTTTATATCGCTTTCCAGTCTAGACAATAACGTAGGAAGATTGCTATCCTTCACTTCGCCCACTGTGACCTCGTACATTCTCATTATATGCTCTATATCTTTTCGGTGTTCTTGTAGTCGGTTAATTAAAATTGTCGATTCTGGCTCTCTCGCACGACACTCATCTGCAGTTAATGTTTCAGGATCGAGCGCTGTATGTGCATACACAGTTTGTTCTATGAGATAGAAAACATTCGAAGCAATTAAAATAGTACTTTCTATTTCTTCAGTTATGAGCTCAAGACTTTGGTAGATTCGTCTTAGGTCCTCATGCATTTTAAAATCTAATACAAGTTTCTCAGCCTTGATACTGTAATTTCAATCCAAAAAATCACTATAATGGGCTTAGGTTAGGGCTACCACATCTATATACAATTCATACTTTTTTTTAATTCACTTGAATTTGTTTTGAGGTTAATGTTGATTTATTGATTTGCTTGGTCTCAATTATGCCAGTTCTAGCTTTATAAAGAAAGAAAATATCTCTAATTCATAAGATAAAAAATAAAATAAATTAATATTTAATTTGTATGTATAAAATTAATTAAAGACCTAAATTAATATCTGAAATTTAATGATGTTTAAATTAAAGCATTTTAACAATGATATAGTCAAGAAAGCTTTGCCAGTTTTGTAAATGAGCATCTTCTGATTTCGTTACTAATTATTGCTTTTGAATGACGAACACTTGTTAATTCTCTTTACAAGGTTACATATATTTAGCAAATTTATCAGTGCTTGATCACATCACAGAAGTCCAATTATCTATAATATATTTTTGAACCCCCATTTTTATATCTTGTTCAGAAGGTCTAAAATATAAATCCTCACACACTTTTAGTTAATCGATGCCAGTGCTCTACTGGAAAATCATGAAATAACAAAAGCTGGACTTATCGCTAAATCTTTTGCATGAGTCCTCCTGTCGCTATGTACTAAATGCAAATATTGTTGATCTACTCTGTGAGTGTTTTAATTTGACGGAAACAGATTAGCGTACTCATAAAAATCTCGGCAGAATATGTGGATTAATTTGATTGATTTTGTGTTTCGCTCTACGGTCATATTTAGCATTCTTTAGGCTAATTACACCCCGGCCTACGATTTAACGTGGGGTTCCGAACCACTAGCAAACCCTCATGCTACCATCAGGAAATCGAACTTGGAAGCCTGTTGTACTAAAAGGGTATCCAATTGGCCATCAGTCCACAGGAATAAGTTGAAGATATTATTTTTATAATTTTATTATTATTAATTTGAATAATTAATTTTTGTTACACAATAAATATGGATATTCTATATATTCCATATTTAAACAGAGTTAAATGATGGTTTTCATTTCAACGTTGGGGTCGGGGTTGATGTTTTACATCTCAAAGGATAGATATATATTTCATATTTATGTTTTCTTATTTTAAACAGCCTGTTTCCGTTTACAATATCGCAAATGATAATTTTGTAATATTTTCTGCCTTTCCCATATTCTTACTATTTCTACAATAACTGGCAAGATTGCTGATTCCACATATATAGATCTTTTGCCTTCTCCTAAAGCTTCCTTAATCATTCAAAACTGGTCATAGTAGTTATAACTTCAAAAGCCTGATCTTGTAATTGATAGCTATGAAGAAAAAAATTTGTTTGGATTTTATTGTTGACCGTTTATTTACAACTGCAGATGTTTTGTGGCAAACATTGCTCTTTAATTTCACCGCGATTTTTAAAGAAGCTCTTCTATAACAAAAATGACAAAACAGTTCATCACAAGAGCCAATTTAATTACATTTCAAGCAGGTATGACAAATCCATTGATCAACATTAGCTACATTAAGTATATTCTAAAACAGACCTGTCAATCTCGTTTATCAGCAACGATCATGCTAAATATCTTCTATACGAATGGAAAAAATAAATGAACGATATAAATTCATAAATTATCACAACCCACGTATCATAGCATTTCATAATACTCACCAAACACACTGAGATTCATTCGAAATCCTAAATTATTACATTTACATATTCTACAGTCTCTCCCAGAAAAAAAGAGAAGCAAATGTACACCAAAAAATTTCTCTATCTTTAAATTATTTTTAGCTCTATAAGTTTTTAAAATACCGCCATAGTTACATGGCCTGTATTTCTTATGGATTAAAATCCAGAGAAAAAAATTTTATACCATCATACAAACACTTCACTAAGATCACACTAAATATATTCAGTATCAAAGAATCTTAAAATAAACCTAGGTATTCAACAATTATCACAACCCACATATCATTGCAGTACATGAAACTTACCTGTTAGATTTGTAACAGAAGTACAGGAATCCATTATAAAAAAGACAATAATCAAGTTTTATTACTTTGATATTTCTATTCATAACGCCTTTACTTGGAACGTGGTTACATAATGAATAATTTTCTAGCCTCATCCATTTTTCGCTACATTAACTAAAAAAATTTTTAATGTAATATCATCAACTGTTCTATATTATTTTTGTCTCCACCATCTCTATAATTGTAAACTTTGCATTTCATCCCTATCTAATAACTTTAAACTCCGGCCCCCAAAAAGTCAGCATCTCCAAAGTTATTTTATCCAAATTCAATCCCTGAAATCCTACCATTTTAAATGCTCATGACATCGACTCATCACTACATGAATTAAACTCTGAAATTATAAAAAAAAAAAAAAACTAAAATTAAAAAAAAAACATAAACGCTATCCAATAAGTCCTATTAATTCAAATAAAATTACCAAAAGCTGTCCCTGGAGAAAATAATTAATCTACAAAAAAAAAAATATAAATCACAAGATCCAGATCAAAGATATCCTTAATATAATCAAGAACTAAAAAGGATCGAATACAAAGAATACAATTTGTAATTTCCTAAATTTCAACCTGCATCATGTCAATTTCTTAACGGATTGAATTCCAGAGAAAAAAAGTTCGTCTGTATGGCATCAAGAAGCACTTCTCTTAGAAATACTGGAAATTCCACTCCTCCATGGAACTACTAAATTTGTAATATCATTCAATATAAAAGTCTAATAAGCCAAAAAATTGGAATTTTCTTTCCAAGAAATTTCAGAAACAATGACGATGATCAAATGAATCTATCGAGGATAAAATAACCCGAATTATCATTCACGCATCATCCTCACTCCACATGGTATTTTGACCACAAACAACAAGTCAAAATCAGGAAACATCCAAATAATTTGATAGGATTCCAAGTAGAATCCTCTGTGTCTAAACCTCAATTTAATAATTAGCATTAACCAAAATATTGAACAACTGCATATATTTCCCTTTTTCCTAAGCACTTTTGGCATCTAATAAAAATGTTATCAAAAGCTAACCAGGATCCCTAGTCTTTTATGGAAATTGTAGACCAATATTAAACAACATAATTAAAATTTAAAAAAATTCAATCAAATTTCACATACAAAAGGTCTGTACAGAAAACTCCAGCGAAACAATTTAGCTTAAGGGGAAAATATTCAACCTGTCTCCCAGTAACGAATATCATTATCGGTATTTCCAACCACAAGCTAATATTTTACTAGTAGGCGTCTATAAATGTACAGATAGCCTTTGACCGACTTTTACAAAACGGCTTCACTCTAAAATAATACAACAAAATTTCCCAATTTGTATTTTAGACTTTTAATGATTGATTAGCTGACCAATAAAATTTTAAAATCTGCCTAAATGATGTATTATTTCAGATAACCCTATCAAACCAGGCCGATATACAAAAAACGAAATTATGAATAAACAGTAAGCGGATTTTTGATGTTACCACTGCTTGAAATAAATATAGCATGAATATTTGGCATCCAAAATATGTAAGGAAAGTGAGTAAAAGTGATTATTTTATCCAAATTTACATTCTATAAATAACTTATATTTTCAATTATTTCATTATTATAATATATAATCATTAATATATTTCATTATCATTAGCCGAAATATTTCTAAATAGTTTGAATTTTTGAGTTGTAGTTATTTTAAAAATTTTTGCATAGATTGAAGAAATGCTAACAATAGCCTTTCCGAAATTTAATTATTTTATAAAGTTGAAAATAGTTGCTCACACCAATATGTGATCCCAAGTAGGAGATATACCAAATTTCGCATAATACATTGAGTTAAATAATTTATACTTATACCTGTTGTAATATAGATCAATAATACCTATTGATTAAAACATTTTTTAATCTATAAATTTACTGAGCTAATGGCATATAGTGAGCTTAAAATTTTCATAAATTGAGAAATCGACTAGTGAAATATTTTATTTCACTAGTGTCATACTTCAAAAGGTTATCAGATTTATAAAATATATTCTAGGTTTTACAAAAACAGAATGTGTTTTACAAATTAATCACACACAAATTTGTATTATTTAATTTATAATAAATCGTGAAATTACATTAATAACCAATTTGTGGATTATACTTCAGTATATTATTCATTTATAATCAGTATCTGCAGTCTAGTTCCAATATTCCGATGATAGAAGCTTTTTTAAAATCCTTACTTATTATTGAGCTCTTATCAATAGTTAATTTTTAGAGAACCTGATGATTTACTAAATGTTTCTGAATTTATTCTCGATAATTTGTAACACAGTTGTGATTTAAAAGAAATATAAAAGCTTCATCATTTATTATAAAATATTTAATAACAAAATATTAAAAAGCATAAAAAAAAACTAAAACAATCATGCGTTTTGATGAATTTATGAATTATTGCAAAATAGCACTGCTTATTATTATTAAAATTCTAACCATAACAAAATAACATCTCTTCAATTTTATACACAGACTCACTACGATTCAAATTTCAAATTCAATTCAAACATTTCAAGTTCACCAATTCAGTTTCAAATCTGCTTATGAAAAAGTCTAAACTTATAGTTTGCTTGATTTCACTTGATTTTATTTTGTGATTAAAACTCACTGATTGATCTCAATTTTTCAAGTTCTTTTTTTTGCATATAAAAAAAAAAAAACTCGAAATTCGTAAGATAAAACTTAAAATCAGTTAATTTTTAATATATATTAAATTGATTAATCACATCAAATATTATATTAATTTTTTTATGTTAAAATTAAAGATTTAAAAATTGTTTGTAATGCCACGTGGATTTTCTTATTAAAATATCTTGTGATTTCAATTTTTATTATCTCTTTTGAATAATGGACACTTGATCTTTATCTTTAGAATATTATATATATGTGGCAAAGTCCAACTATCAATAATATATTAAGTAATCCCATTATTATACCTTATCCAGGTGGTTGAAAATGTAAAACGTTCACATACTTTTAGTGAGCTGATGGCAATGCCACTCCGGAAAATCCTGAACCAAGACAATCTAGATTCTATCTATGGATTTTCCAACACAGCAGATGCTGCCCCCTCCTCTTCCCTTTCCTTCTTCCATCAGACCACATGGGTTCTTGGATTTGATCTAGATGTCTATCAAGTGGGATAAGAAAAAACATGTTTATCATAAAGTTTTCAGATGGATTCGGATTGCAATGCCTGATAAATCCTGATGACAATGTAAAATCCGATTACTGTGAAATCCTGAACTAAGACAGGGCAGAACTCATCCCTAAATCTTTGACAACATTCACAGACTTCCTGTCGTTACATACTAAAGGCAAATATTCTTTTTTATTCTGTGATTGTTTGATTTTGAATCAGGTCATCAGGCCGCAGAGAACAGAAATTACATTTTCTAACATTGGGATTGTCGCAAAATTGCATTGTCGCATTGAAGACATACACATTAAAAAAATATTTTTGGAAAACTGTGAATCTTTAACGTATTTAATTTTAATTGTTCAATATATTTCTTTGTTACCTACTGTGAATTAAAATAGCCCTATTCTAACTATACAAACGTGGCCGTGTATTATAAGATATTTAATATAATAACAAACTATCTGAAATGATAAAAGCAACACCAAGCCAGTCTTAATTTTTGATAAACCTTGTGTATGATTGCAAAATAACCTTGTTTATTATTAATAAAGCTCAATACATAACATTAACATCATTTTAAATCTATACAAAAGAGCACCACGAAACATGAAAATGACCTGATGAATTTGAAATATATATTTACAAATGGAAAATTGATCAATTTCTTTACATGTAAGAATTTTTGAAAAACCGTTGAACATATATTTAAAACATTCTTTACACAGAAAAACATTTTTCACCATAGGAAGTGTAATTCAATTAAAATAATTTGCATTAAAATTTGGTTTGAAAATAATGTTTCAAACGCAAGAGAAAAACCTTGTAATTCAACTTTTAATCCAATATAATATAAAATATAAGATAAATATATACAAGAGCAAATGATATAAAGTGATAGACAACATAATCATTCACTTTTTGCAACGTTCGACTCAATTTGGCGGAAAAGTTTTATCTGGTATTGATCAACCTGCAATTCTTTATGCGACAGATTGTCCAATAATTGTCTTATTTTCCACTTTATATCCACTTCCAGTCTTTCCAGTAAAGCAGGATGATTATAATTCTTCACTTCGCACACGATCGCCTCGAACAGTTCCTTTAATTCCTCTGTCATTTTTCGATGCTCCTGCAGTACTTTCAGTAAAGTTTTCGAATCTTGCTCTCTCACACGGCAATCACATGCAGTCAATTCTTCACAATTGAGCGAAGTATATTCATTTACTTCTTGTTGTAAGCAATCAAAACTATTCGAAGCATATATAAAAGTGATTTCTATTTCTTCAATTAATTGCACAAGATGTTGGAAGTTTCGTTTTCGGTTTTTATACATTTTAAAAATATTACCAGTGTCGTAATCTAAACAATAATGCAAGTTTCGTAGCCTTGATACTATACTTTTAATCAGGAATCAGAGCGATAGGTGAGATAGGTTCCTTCAAAACATCTATATGTAACTAATATTTTTCTTGATTTCACTTGAGTTTGTTTTTTATATTAAGGCTTGCTGATTGTCTGCTTGATCTCAATATTTCCAGTTCTAGTTTTATAATGAAAATAAAATAACGAGAATAAGCTAAAAATTAAATAAGTTAATAATTAATTTTATAAATACATATTATACATTAACATAAATTAATATTTAAAATTTAACAATGCTTAATATAAAGAAATAATAAATAACAATGATATTGTTAGTAAAGCTTTGTGTAATTTTTAATTTTTTTTTTCTTTCTAATGCAGCTGGCAAACACTTAGACAGATTGGTCTAGGAGGCCTGAAAGCAAGTGCTTCACAGACGTTACTCACTTTGCATTACCCAGGGGGCGTGTGTAACTTGAAGATAAGCCACGGACGCGGAGAAACAATGCCCCCGCAACGCTCTACGATCATATTAGACCGGGACGTATGGTTTAAAGTGGAATTCGAACCACTACAGACATCCATGGCACCATCGGGACTCGAACCCGAAATCTGTGGTCCAGAGCACCAGAACGCTGGCGACTCGACCATTCAGGCCCAGTTTTTTAAATGATATCTTCGATTTTCAATTTTAGTTGTTGTTTTTGATAGAGGTATACTTGTTCTGACCTGTTTTAAAAGAACATCTTCTGATTTTAATTACTGCTTTTGAATGATCTGAGATCATTGACTTTACAAGTGTATAGATATTTAGCAAATTCAACATTACTTGGATTGCAGACAGTGATTCTTTTACGAATTATGTATTTTGTACCCAAATTTTGAAACATACCTTATCAATGTGGTAGGAAATGTAAGAGACTCACAGATTTATTTAACCGATAGCAATTCCCACTAAAAATCTTGAAGTGCGAAAATCTGATCTCATCCCTAACCCTTTTACAATATTCTGAGGCCTACTATCTTTATGTACTGAATGAAAATTTTCTTGTTTTTTTCTGTTACTGGTGGAAATTGAAGAAAATAAATTAGCTCTCTCAAAATAAAATCATTGCCTCACTACGTCGGAAAATGTGAAGATAATTTTTTTTTTTTTATAATTTTAATATCAAATTGAATAGTTAAAATTTATTTACACTTAAAAAGTTATTGACAATGTACATAATTCATATTTAATCAGTGTAAATTGAAGTAAAAATACAATGATGCTTTATATTTCAATAAAAGCACAGATAAATATTTTATATTGATTTTTTCAATTTTTAGACCACTTGTTTCTTTTAAAATTTAGCAAGTGATAATTTTTAAACATTTTCTGCATTCCTTTTATTTTTTATGTTTCTAAAATATCTATCAAGATAACTGATACAACATATATACATCTTTTGACTTCCCATAAATCTTACTTAATCTTTCATAAGCTGGTCATAGTCATTATATCTTAAAATTCAATCTTGAATTTAATTACAATGGAAAAAGGTTTTAAGATATGGACAACGAACCCTTTATTATTGACTGTTTATTAACAACTGTAGATGTTTTGTTGCAAACACTGCTCTCTAATTTCATCGTGTGCTTCAAAGAAATAGTTCCATAGCAGGAATGACTAAATAGTTGATCGCCAAGTGCAAATTTAATTGCATCCTGCAGAAATCAATCAAATGAGAAATACATGGTTCAGCAATAGCCCATTAACAATGTTTGGAACCAAACATATCAAACTGTTTTATCAGCAAGGATCACGCTAAATATCTTTTGTATGAAAGGAAAAATAAATTAACCCCAGAAATACTTCAATTGTCACAACCCACGTATCATAGCATTTCATAATATTAACCACACATTCAAAATCCTAAATTCTTGCATCTACATATTCTGTAGTCTCACCTAGACAGAAAGAGAAGCAAATATACATCAAAATTGACACTTATCTTCCAACTATCTTAGCTCTATAACTTTTTGAAATACCACAGTGGTCAAGTGGCAAAAATTTCTTATAGATTAAAATCTGGTCGAAAACTCACGGTACACCATCAACAAGCACTTCCCTGGCAAATACACGAATATTCCACCCCTTCATGGAAATACTGATCTCGTGCTCTTATTCAATATCAAACGATAAAACGTTTGCCAAATCTTGGAATTCTCCTTCCAATGAAACTCAAAAAAATTATGGCAACAATCAAGTCAATCTTGTAGATGATAAAATAACTCTGATTATCATTCCAACATCACCCTCACTCCAATTGATGTCATGATCACAAACACATATCGGGAAATCCACAGGTCCTCCTGTGGACCAAGATTTGTTGTGTCTCCACCTCAATGCAATAACTAAATTAACCAAAATTTTGAACACATGCATATGATAGCATTACTTCTCAAGCACTTGGTATCAACTAATGTCATCATGTTATCAAAACGTAATCAAGATCCCAGATTTTCTATGAATTATATACTAAACACCCTGTTAAGTTGCATTGAGAAATGTTTTGAAACACTTATCTACTTTTACACATAAAATTCTACTGAGAAAACACCCTTCTTCCATAGGAACAATTTGGTTTTAACGAAATTCTTCAACCTGCCATCAAGTCGAATCGTTGTCCTTATCGAAAATTCCCCAAGCTGATAACGGTAGGTGTCTTTTAGATCTACAGAAAGCTTTTGACAGACTTTGCAAAACGGACTTCACCCTAAAATGATACAACTAAATTTCCCAATTTGATTAACTTTTAATAATTGATTAACTGACCAATTATATTTCAAATCTGCATAAATGGTCAATTCTTTGCATCCAACCGTATCAAGGCTGGTACACACCAATAAAAACGAGCTGATTTTGCATATAGGGAATACAGACATGTTGGGAAAGAGTAAAAGTTCAAAGTCAAGTGATTTTTTTTTAATTTACAATCTTTAAATTAATTAGGATTATCTTCACGAGTTAAATTCAGCGTTTTAATTAAAGGGTTGTAGTTACTTTAAAAATTTGTTGCATAGGTTGAAGAAATGTTAATATTAACCTTTCCGTAATTTTATTACTTTATAAAGTTGAAAATAGTTGCTCTCACCAATATGTGCTACAGGGAATAGATAAAATATGCCAAATTTCCCTTAATTCAGATATCAATCTAGATTTCCAGCTGTACCTCTCTTGATCTAGACCAACTTCCCCGTTTGATTTAAACATATTTTAAATCTTTATATTTTATAGAGCTCCTGGTATGAGATAAATTTCAGAATATTCTGGAATTAATTAATTGTG
>BPLR01018304.1:0-75110 GCA_021605095.1 Caerostris extrusa | reverse complement strand
TGCATTGCTGTTGTCCTTCGTCCATTTTCTTAACCCTTAAAGGTCGAATTTTTTTTTGCTAAAAAGAAAGGGATGATTTAATTCATAATTTGGTTACATTTAATTTATTTTAAATCAAATAGCTATTCAACGAGAGTCATAAAAATTAAAACGCTAGAAATGTACATAGAAGAATGTTCACATGGTTAGCATTAAGAACGCATTCAAAACGCATTTAATTGAGTGATTGAAACTGACGTGAATAAATTGTGCTATTGTATCACCTCTGAAGGTTGTCATTTTGAAAACATTGTCACTTACATCTTTCCACACCATTTCTATCAAAATGTTAAATTTGGCTGAGTGACTCAGCACTCTGGCGCTCTCAGCGCCATAGGCTCTTCAGCTCTTCGAGTCTCGCAGCTTGATGCTTGTAGTGATTCGAATCCACTTCAGTTTCATAGGACCCGGCCTACAATATAACTATTGGGCGGATGACAACAACCCTACCGCTTAAAAAGTCAGCGTCACGGAGCTAAGTCAGATTTACTACGGGTACCACGGCCAACATGAGCGTTCCTGTTGTGGTGAGCATCCTGGGTAACAGCTTTCCTCTCCCTTCCATGAGAGCACATAAGTTCTGACTTGATATAGATATTGCTGTCTGCCAATTGGATAAAGAAACAACTACAAAAACGTTTGTAAATGCTATCCTGCAATCACACAAAATTCTATTATAAAGTTAATATAGTATGTTAATTAAAAGTCACCCTGTGTTAAAAAATAAATTAAATCATGTTTTTTTTTTTTTTTAATAAATCGATTGCAACTGTAATTTGAAAACAATAAAATATCTTAACAAATCTGATTACTAGTTTTTAAAAATGAGAATATAAAAAACATAAATAAATACATAAAACCTCCATCTCAGTGTTATTAACCAAAATAAAACAAAAACCAAACAAAAAAGCCTCTTAAACTTCTTAAGAAAACGAGAATGCTATTTCTCACCAAGTTCATAAATGTTCGAGAAACGCCGAAATAATGCCATTAAGATTCTCGCTGACAGAATGAAGGAAACAAATAAAAAAAACATATACAAAAAGTACTGAAGCCAAAATAAATAACGGCGACAATAAGAGTTAAAAATAAAAATGACGATTCCGAGAGATATTCTTTTGGAAAGCGTTTCTGGTAATGCCGAGCTTCTGAAAATTGCACTCTTTAGAAGAATGGCTCCTTTAACCGAGCTAAAGAAATCGTGCATTTTCTTCCTCGAGAATGTTGGAAGCGGCTTTGTGTGATAAAGCGTGACGTTTCAGTTAAATTTCATGCTCCTATACGAATAAAAAAGTGATTAGCACTGCAAAAATTGTAGCAACATTCCTTGTAATGGGCATGTAATATTTGATTAAATTACCAGAGACAGATGTTCCTGATCCATTTTCTAATCCTTCAAGGTCGAATTTTTTTGCAAAGAAAGGATGCTTAATTCTTAATTCGGTTACATTTTAATTATTTTAAATCAACAACTATTCATCCAGTCATAAAAAAAATTAAAACTAGAATGTATAAGGTAAAGAATGTTTATATGGCGAGCATTAAGAAAGCGCATTGAAGTAAGCATTTGAAATGACAACTTAGTCATTAAATTGCGCTATTGTACCGCCTCTAAATATTGTCACTTAAAAGAGTGTCCATTACATCTTTTCCAATATTGGTTTTCATCAAAAACAAGTTCAAGAATGCTAGCTTGGGCTGATGCAGCGTGCACCTGGCGCCTGGCTCACACTCTGTCTGAATTTGAGTCCTACAGCCTGGATGCTTGTATCTTGGAATCACTTAAGCCATAGGTCCCGGTCTAATATAACTATTATTGGGCGTAGGGCTGACAAAATAATTATGCCGTAAAAATATCAGGGGTCATGGAGCCAAGCTGACTTTTACCTACGGGTACTCCATTACAACCGAAGCTGCCCCACCTTTCCCTCCATCCACGAGACCGGACTGGGTCTAGATGTTGATGTCTACCAAGTGGGATAAAAACAACAATAGAATTATTATAATCAGATGAATAGTAAAATTTCGTAATTAATGATTTTAAAGGTTTAAAACTGAATGCAAATTATATAATTGAAGCTTAATAATATTTTTTCATAAAACACTAAATAGTAATTTTAGTACGAGAGTGAAACAGCCTGAGGTAGTACACCTTAGGTTTGAATCCGTGTCTATGCCAAGGATGAGAATAAGTTCGTTGACCGTTTAACAACCGTTATATTGCATCCAAGTTTAACAACAGTTGCTTATCGAATGAGGTTTTCTCCCTATACGATACGAAAATGTGGGGATAGTTTCCCTTAAAAGTCCTCCCCTGAAGGCACTACCGTCCTTCTTCAGCGACTCAGAGCCAAGTTAGACTCACCCATCAGCACATGCCTTCCAAGTCCACACATACCTACATG
This sequence comes from Caerostris extrusa, assembly GCA_021605095.1. NCBI lineage: Eukaryota > Metazoa > Arthropoda > Arachnida > Araneae > Araneidae > Caerostris > Caerostris extrusa. The sequence continues at coordinate 72,666 of BPLR01018304.1, read as the reverse complement.
AGTGCTCCATCAAAGAAGAAGTTGCCCTACTTCCATGAGACCTTCAGGAGCTCTTGCACTTGGTCTACATGTTGCTCTTTACCAAGTAGGATACGAAACAACGACAAAAACACAAAAATTTTTTGAAAACCTAAAAGATTTAATTATAATTTCATGTATCATTTAAATAAATTTATTTATGTAACTATTACTGCCATTGTTGAATCCTTTGTCAACTATAACCTCGGTATTAATAAAATGAGATAAATTAAATTTAATTACCGACCATTATATACTTTACCAGTTAAAAACATTCCCATAACAGAAGATTTCTGCCTTTGAATGACCTTATGTTCAAATCGTTGTCGCCAAATTACGATACATTATTTAATTCTCACTTCCGGAATCATTAATTATAATAAATTATATTAAAACAAAAATACAAAAATTAATAACTTAAAGTTATAATTAGCAGTAAATTAATTTTTTAATTAGGATAACCTTACATCTTAACAAGGCAATAATTATTTTTTTCAATTATTTTTTACTTTGTAATCATTTACTATCCTATTCACATGGCCAACATCTCTAATTCTTTTGTGCTAGAATTGGCGATACATCGCCACTTGTCTCCTTTCCTACTCGTATTTCTTAAAAAGATAATTGTATATATTTTGTATTAATACACAAACATTTATTAATCAAAAATATTCAACTAAACACAAATAGATTCTACTTCATAAAAGACAGTAAATTAAACTTGATAAATTCTTCAAGATAATAGATAATAATTATTCACATAATGTACAAAACCTTCGAAAGTCAACAGTAATATTATTTATTGATAGAATAAAAACAGCACATATTTAGAGACATTAAATTTACATTTAGTAACGTTTATTTAAATGAATAAAGCATTTGTTTTGAAAGTCGTTGTATAGTAAGCCTTTTTTCTCCTTTCCTTCCGATGATATTAATAGTCGCCAAAAAAAAATCGCCTAGCAACCAGGTCATATATTACGCTACAAAACAGTGAAATACAAACTTAAAAACTAATCCAGAACAGTTAAAATTACTTCTCATCAATAGATGAATGTAATAACTATGAATCAAAATTATTATATAGTTATTACATTCATCTATTGAGGAGAAGTAATTTAAACATGTTCTTGATTAGATTTAAGTATGTATTTAAGTCAGACTTCCGCCTACGGATGCTCCAACCCAATAGAAACAGCTCCCCTCTCCCTCTTAGGGTTCTTGAACTTGGTCTAGATGTTGCTGTCTACCAAGTGGGATAAGAAACAACATAAATAAAAATTAAAATGAATCTGCCCTATGGTACAGACTTCGATATACGTCTAACATGTATTGTATATACTTTTTGAAACTGTGCCCTGATAAGGTTTCGTTTACTGGGACCTACATTGTTTTAAATTCATTGATAAGTTCCGATTTCATCATTACTTTATTTCTATAGAAAATTATTTTTCTCTTTTTGCTGAACTTATCTAGGTTTTGCAATATAAGGCAGTGAACCTCATAGCTGTAGTTCAACAGTTCGACGATATTACAAAAGAGCTTGAAATGATTCGCGGTTAATCAGAGATGATTTACAATTCTATTTTCCTATAATTGAAATCCGTTTTAAAAACAAATAATAGATAAGGACTATAGAATTGTTCTTCCATGACTTGAAAAAAAAAAAAAAAATCAGCATTTTAATATTGAAGCTGAATTACCTGAATCTTATTTTAGGATATCAATTTTCGTGTTCTTAAATTTTACATCTTAGAGAAAGATTAACACAAAGAAGTTATGAATTCATTCAATATTTTAGAATAACTACCTCATATCTGCAGATGAAAATAAATTTTTGAGTTAGTGAAAGAAACATTCATCAGATTTGTCAGTATTCAGATTTGCAGTATTATATTTTGATTGGAGAATATCAACTATGGAAAAAGAAATTTATTGCTTAACAAAACTGCTATAGAAGGTTAACCACATTAACTCTATAGAAGATTTGCAAGATAAAACGTAGAAAATTTCCTGAATATCCGAAAACTTTAAACAATTTTAGTCACCTTGATTATAACATGTACTGCTGAAAGATTATTTTCAACTATGAAATATTTAAAAATCATTTAATCTGAAATGCGCTTAAATGGACTGTTTGTTATACATATTTTAAAATATATCTGCAAGTGAAAAAGAAGTCTTAAATATTTTCCAAAAACAAAAAAGAAGACAAATATAACTTCGCCCGCCATTTCTCCCCATCCTTAAAATGTATTCTGGACTACATATTCCACCTGTTGCAGGCGAAAGTTTTATACAACTACTGATACAATCCTTGCAATTTAACTTCAAGTACCCACGTGCAGTTTTTTTTCACACGTTCCCAAAGAACCGGTTTAAAAATTTGCCTATTTTTCAATTCCTACTATTAGTTCACACTTTCCCTATATATATTTACATATCTTGTTCAAATTTTCAATCGTTCATAAAATACTTTTTATCCATCCACTCTAGTTCAAATACATATTTTTTTGAACTTGTAGTGGATGATACTGGATGTTAACACAGTTTTTTTCAAATATTAATTAATTCATTATATTAAATTAATTAATTTTAGTTTTATATGGGAGAAAAACATTTTTCTTAAATAAGATATTTAGCAGGATATACATTTAGGAATAAATACTACCAGTAGCGAAGCGTGTAGATCACTGGAAAAAATTTATTTTTCAGATTCCTTTTTCATTCTGGATTCTAGTCTGAGTCAAGGAGGGAACAAAATGGAAAATGAAACATGTGAATAAATTAGTGAGAGAGATGGAAAGTGTGTATGTGAGAGAGAGAATTTTTTTTAACTTAAAGAATACATTTTACGAATGAAAATTATTTATAAAGGACTTTCTACAATCTAGTGAAAAAAAGTAGGAATTGACTTTAAAAATTTTCTTTTATATTACTTGTTCTGTAACGAAGGGAAATGCCATTAAACTATATGATAACGTTGACATTCAGTTACCAACCAATCACCTTTCATTGCAGTTCACTAAATAGAATTAGTTTTAAACACCTTTTTATCGATATTCCTTTAATTTTTTCTCCCCAGTGTGCAATGTATAGTTTGTACAAAGAAATCACATCCTCGAATCAAGCACTTTGAAAGCAAATTACACAAAATCCTTCAAAACTTTCTTCAACAATTTGGGGGAGCATGAATAACAGATGTAAAATTTTTATCAATGCTCCGAGTTCCATACTTTTCATATTTCGTACCTATTGTCTAGTATCTGTTCTTTTTTGAGGAACATTTTTCTGGAGAGTTTAAAATTGCTCTAAGGATCATTTTTTCTATTTCCTAACTTATTTTCCGATCTAGTGGTTTCATAGTGCACAACTTAATAAAGTTTGACAATGTTTATGTAATACAAGTTTTTCCTCTTTCAATTTCAACTAAAAAATATAGATTATTTTTAAAATATTTTTGCTTAATTATTTCATTTTATTTACTTTCAAATAGATGACAAAAATAATTTCAATAAATAGTTACATCTATTTATTTAAGCACATTTAATTATATTACTATATTTTAGAAAATTTCATCCTTTTGAACGATTTCCTAAGTTTAATATTACAGGAATCCCTATATAGCGCTACTATTCCTATATAACATTAAAGAAATTAAAAAAAAAAAAAAAAATTGTATTTTGCAGTTAATCATAATTTTGCTTTCTATCTATAAATTTGGGATTTGGTATTCTTTTTAGTGATAATCATCAAAATTTAGTTTAATTTAGCAGTTTAGATCTAAATGGTTCTTCGATATAACTGAATAACTCAACTTATGGCATAATGGTAACGTGAGTAGTTATAATAACTGTAATGTTTGAATCTACTGGAACGGACTGCAATAATGTTTGTATCTACTGGAACTATTCATTCAATGACTGCAATTTTCGGTATGCAAAAACTAATATCTGCCTTTCATTATCCATTGGTGAGTTGTTCATAAGCATGCATAACGGAACACGAGCTTAACGATGTACTATAGAAATTTTTAAAAAAGCATTGATAAAGATGCATAAATGTACATTTTAATTGAGTTTAGGTAAAAAACAGTAAATTAAATAAACAAATGGAAAATAAGTGTTGAATTTAAATGCTTTTATAAAACTGTTAATTACTTTCAAATTTTTTTCTTCATTTGCGGCATATATAAACTTCTTCGTCGAAAATTATTACTTAAAACATTTTTTTTAATTATTAAATCGTTCTATAATTCTTTTCTAAGAAGGCACCAGAGGGGAAATTATTACGAGAAAGACTCGCGATGACAAAGAAATGAATGACAGATGCCAAGCAGGATGGGCGGTGATGTTCAGAAAAGAGACTTTTTGCATGAGAACGTAGACCATTTCAATATAAAATGAAGATCTTACGCCCCATCAGGCACTACAAAAAGTAGGATGACAACGAAAATTTTATTTCTTATTGTTATCTTTTAATTTATTAGATCAACTTTTCAAATACAGTTCTAGTGCGTCAAAGAACAAAGAAATTTGAAAAACTGCATTTTCCCTAATACAGGTAATAATCCTCTCAACAGTACATTATAAGGAAATACATCATTAGTAAATAAACATGACTAGGTATTCGTAGTTTGGAATAAATAAAATTCCTATTAAGAAATAAAGAATCGTACGTTTACCGTAGTATGTCCAAAAGTTTAAACAAAATGAAATACAGAAAAGAAAAAGGCGAGATTGTTGCATACAGCGAAGGAGCAGTTCGTCATAACCTAATTCTACTGGAATACTGTCGTACTTCCATGGCAGCTCTGTCCGGTAGTACTGCTGGAATTTTAGGTTTAACTGGTCTGTTGGGATTTGCATTTTATGTATCCACTGCTGTTGTGTTATGGTTATTTTTACTAGGAAAAGCCGGCGCAAAATGGGAGAAGTATTTCCGCAGCAGAACCCAGTTATTGACTAGTGGGTTTTTTGGCGGATTAATAACATACATATTGTTTTGGACTTTCTTATTTGGAATGGTTCATGTATATTAAAAAGTGATGTTATAATTTGGAATATTCCTAGAACAAAAAATGATTGGTTTTTTTTTCACATAAATGTATTCAACTATTTATATGTGAATCGAAATTTATTCATCTCATCCATTCATATCGACTCTTTTCAAGGACTGCTAACTCAAAAAACAACTCTTTTCTTAAATACTCTACCTAAATACTTTTTGGAGGAATAGTCATTATGTCTTGATTTAAATTTATGTATTTGTAGATATTATAGGAACATTAAAATTGCACTGGCTTGATTTGCTATGTTTGTAGATTTAATCCCACTAAATCAGTTTTAAAATGTTAGAATATTTAATATTAAAATAATGATTAAATTCTTCTGTTCTGTTATTACATTTATTGATTTCTCTATGTGTTTTTTTTAATGTGTTAATTTAAATTTTTTGTGGTATTTATCCAATTAACAATTGCTTGTATATTAATAACAAGCTCTTTTACTCAGATATATATTGTCGACTTAGTAAATTTTTATATGATATATTTATATTTTGTTAATAAAATAAATAGAATCATCTTTATATTCATGTTTTTGAATATATCTCATTCCAAATTAGTATTTAAAAATATTTGTGTTGTATGCATGTTTGTTTGATGAAAACATTTACTCAAATGCTAAAGAATAATTCTGTATTTGTTAAATTATGAAATATGTATACTGTTTGAATTGCATGAATGCTCATATAAAGTTATTAAAAACAGTATTAAAGAGAAGTCTATCTTGTTTAACCAAGTTATTAAATTAGACTATAAATTTTATTTAAAATATAAGGTTGCACTTTAAAATTTTATGAATAATATATTGTTATTTTTTTAATATTAGTATTATAAAATTTTCCTCCATAAACATTGCTTCTATTGTTACAAATGCACATATTTATGTCAAGTTTACAAAACTGTCAATTCTTGTAGATTAATATATATTTTTAATATTAGTATTGTATTATATTTCTGTAAAATTTACAAATCAAAGAAAATAAATAGCAATTCTTTCTTCAATTTTTTTCCTTTCTTTTTAAAAGGATAAATAAAGAAACAGATGTATTAGCTCTATATTAAAAGTTTATTAATATTTAATTGAAAACATTAAAAATTCTTATTGCCGACTAATGATTATCATTGCATTTGATATAAGACATTTTTAATTTCATTTTGAAAAGTATGAATTCTAAATTAAATTTAATATATATATATTTTGCTAATGAATTTAAAAATTCATTATAATATAGTATTTAAAATCATAATAAGCTAATCGTTTTATTTCATAAAAATGGATTATTTGATATTTATTTATAAATACTAAGAGATAAAAGGGTTTTGTTTAAATATTTATGAAACTTTTAAAAATCTATACAACATAATACATTTTGATTATTCAAATAGTTGCTTAGAGAGGCAACCAATGTTTACCTATTATTACTATCAATGAATATTATACATTTTTAAAAAGTTAAATATATTAAAATTGCTTTAAAAAAATCATGTTCTTATTGCTGTATGTAAAAATCTGGTAAGAAATTATTTCATATTTTTATTCACAAAAATAGTTTTATTCAAAAAATACATGCTTAAAGCAAAACAATAATAAACCACTTTGATTTCATAATCTCATCTAACACTTTTAATAAGTAATCTCATATAAATACTTTCACAAATTGATATATACAAATGATATAAAGATTAAAATATATTTAGTAAATATAAAGACTAATCTCAAAATTAGAATATTCATTTTTATTTATATATTCTAATGTTATAAAATAATTCATAATAAAACAAAATATTTTTATTCAATTTAACATCTCAGTATTACACAGATGATAGAATAAAATTAATAAAAAGTTAGCATAATATTAAATGTAATAAGTTACTAACTTTTTATCCTCTAATTTAAAACATTTATTTTCACATATAATATTCTTTTTTATCTAAATATATAGACACAAGATTACAAAAACAGAAAACATTTGTTGCTAGGTGCTTATCATATTTAGTACAAAAAAAATTACAATTCGTTTAGAAAATTATAAAATTGCAGAGAAAGCTGCCTATGCTAATTCATAGATTTTTTTCAATTTCATTTACCATTTTTAAATCATGAAGCAAACTTCACATTGGATTTCACATATAAGCTAATAATTTAATATTATATTTAATGAAACAATTCCATGATTTCACTATCATAATAAAACACACTTTATAACAATTTAATAAATCAATTTTATATATTTAAAAAAATAGCATTTAACATACATAATATACAAGAAACTAAACAATGTAATAATTTACTTTAAAAAATTTTGTTTTTTGAAAATATTATTTCTTAAGAATTTTTTTCACAAATATTGAATTTGTTTTTAAACTACTGAACATTTTATTTTAGAATTAACATAGTTTTCAAAACAGCACATAATTTATTATGCATAAAATGTAATCATTTTTTTTACTAAAATATAAATATTTTTTGTATTTAATATATATTATGCATAAAATTTGAATTTTCTTGACAACAACTGAAAATAATTACTTTACATACTTATATGTAAAGTAAATTATTTTCAACTTTTGGTCCTTAGAACATACGAGAAACAACTTCATTAACAATAGTGCCTACTTCAGCCATAGCACCATGACCTACATCCCCGCAGGCCAATCTTTTTGCTACACAAGGAATTTCAACATAACCCAATTCCTTCAATTCTTTAACATGCTTAGCTGTCAACGGATGATCCCACATATATGTATTCATAGCTGGGCAGAAAAACAGTGGCTTCATTCGATCCCAAGCTCGGATTGTGCACGTCAGCAGGTTATCACAAATACCATTAGCCATCTTAGCTAATGTGTTGGCATCCAAGGGTGCAATAACAAGAGCATCAGCCCAACGACGTAATTGTATATGCAAAACAGGATCGGACATTTCTTTCCAGGTAGACCATTCATCTTCATCAGAGTATACAATAACACTGGTTGGCATTTCTCTCATTGGAATAAAATGGAATGCATTTTTAGTAGCAATGACTTTAATTTCCATGTGTCTTCCATCTATTGCTTGCTTCAATAATAATTTCAGAAGTTCTGGTAGTTTTACACTAGCTACACTTCCAGTGCAGCCAATTAAAATATGACATTTTTCAACTGGTTCCATTGTTAAATTAATTAGATCTGAAAGAAAAACAAATTTATTACTGAGAATTAACATAATTATTAAATAAAGTATAACAATTGTTAGGGCTTGAACGGCTGAGTGGCTAACGCTCTGGAGCTTGGTGCCACAGGTTTTGGGTTCTAGTCCTGGCGGTGCCATGGATGTTTGTAGTGCTGAATCCACTTTAAACCACAGGTCCCAGTCTAACATTGCTGTAGAGCATTGGGCTGACGACCCTACCCCATAAAAAGAAGGCATCTCATGTTTTGAAATTTGCCTGTAGGCCTTGGTCCACCATGGGCTGTCGCACCAATGATGATGATAAACAATTGTTTCCAGATTATTATCAACATTTAACAAAGGAAATATAATTTTCTTGCAACAATAAATGAAAAAAAAAAAAAACGCAATTAACTCAAATTTAATTTTTAATTTAAATTATTTGTCTATAATTTGTTATACATGCATCTTTCCTTTCATTTATGAAAGAAAGAAAGAAAAAAACTATCTGCCTGCTAAAATGAATTATTGAACACACAATGATACATTAATAGCAATTTTTTAATTTAAATTAGACATATTATTTTATCAGTTAATGTAATAATTTCAAACATGACAAACACAGTTTTCACAATATTATTAAAATTTATGCATAGACTAAATTTAAATAAACAATTATGCATTTCTCTTTCAGTATATCTATAATTAGATTTTTTTAAAAATGTTAATAGAAATTTTTTTAATTGCATATAAGTAAAGTTTGAAAATGTATTCATCAAATAATATCTTTAAATTTGTATATTTTAGACTACCTCTTTCTAAAAACTACTATAGTATAACAGAATATCTTAAATATTTTAGAAAACTCTTATGATTTTAACTTAAAAGTTCTAGAAATGAACCATAAGTATCCATAATACAAATTAAAATACATTTAACACAAATAAATTGAAAACATACAATATTTACAATAGTTTTAAGAATTATAAATAAATAAACTATAAGTGAAATGAAAATGTCTAATAAAAATTATTTTATTTACTTTTTAATATTGACTTATTTGTAATAATATTGAATTACAAAATTAATTTTTCACTGTAATATCATTACTGGGTGTGTTGTCAATGAGTTTCTTAAAAGTTGAAATCATATTATTAAATTTAATGCTGTCGATTTTCTAATATTCACAAAAAGATTAATAAAATAATTTTAAGTTGTAAGATTATAAGATTTTTACAAGTTGATTGCTGATTTTTACATTAAGATTATAAGATTTTTACATGTGTAAAAGTACTTAATTGATAATAATAAAATGGAATACTACTAATTTAAAGCAAATTGAAATTATATTTTGTAATAAGTAAACTTTTCATTCATAAGAACACAAATAATAATAATAATAAAAAAAATAAGTTAACAAATAAATTAAAATATCATTATTCAAATATTTCTTATTTTTAACAATCTACATACTTATTTGAATGCTGTATAGCTTTAGAAATATGTTATCAATGAAAAAAATTTTTACTCTTGATCAAGTTTGAAAACATATATTTTCAAACATTTTAATCTAGAAAATTTATGCAAGGTATGAAATATATATACAATGAAAATGAATGATATATACATGGGAAATTAAATAATTTACTATGCCCTTGGATAATTTAAAGCAAATGTTCTTATTTTACTGAGAAAATATCTTTTTAATAATAGTATAATATATATATATATATATATAATGGCTATTTATATAAGTAGTGTTTCTTAACATTAAATAATACACAAGTAAAAAAACTTACAACTTTACTGAAGAGAATTTCACAACGTATTATCACATGAATTTACTTATAAGCTGTTTCATTAATAAATAACAAAATTCCAGTACAAATTGCAATAGCCTTTATTAATCGTAAAAACTTTCCTCAAACCACAGAAATCTTTAGTCTATTTATTGTTGCGGTTTTATTAAATTTTCATTCAATATAGATAAAAAATATGTATAAAATATATTAGCCACCGTTTTATTAGACTATTTTGACTTGGACTAAGTGTTTTAAGAATAGTTATTTTGAGATGAAGTGCCCATCATCCACTGTTTTTTACATTTTTAAAGAAAGTTTGTTTGACTTGACTTGAGATTTGTACTCCGTGAGCTGCTTTATCTCAATTTATCCAACTACAATTGAAGAGAACAATTCTGTTATAAATCAGATAATAAGAATAACAAAGATCTGAGCCTAAATGGCCGAGTGGCTAGCGCTCGGTACCACAGGTTTCGGGTTCGAGTCCTGGCGATGCCATGGATGATTGTAGTGGTTCGAATCCACTTTAAATGTAGGTCCGGTCTATTTAGCCTAAGGTTTGCATAAGATGACCGTAGAGCGACAAACCAAGCCAAACCAAACAAAGATCTGTAATTAATGAAGTTTAACTTTCTCCAAAGATATGACATGAAAATCTACCAACAACAACAAATGCATGTATATATATTATATAAATTAGATGTTGCACATCACTTCTGTTACCTAAAAAATTAACTCTAGAATATTAGGTAATTTTCAGTACGAATTTAATAGTTGATATAGTTTTGTATAAGAGCTGTTAGTCATATCAAATAACGATAAGATCTTGTGTCCAAAAGCCTTTTCAATTTTTTTTTCATATGTAATGCATTGAAATAGAATATGCTCCTCAGTTGCTGGTTTTTTGTGCAAGTTAAACATATCGGAAAAGAAATCTATTGAAAAGGATAAGTTTTGGTTCTTAATAATGATGGATCAAATCTATATTATCCACATAAATGATGAGTGAGTGTGCGTAGCCTTACCAGAGAATACATGAAAGGTAAGGAATTATCAGAGAAAGGAAGTAGCAAAGGTGCTTCCTTGAGTCTCCTCGAAATTATGGGCACCTATCGGCCGAGTGGCTAGCGCTCTGGCACTGGGTACCACAGCTTTCATGTTCAAATCCCGGAGCTGCCATGGATGTTTGTAGTGGTTTGAATCCACTTTAAACTATAGGTCCCGGTCTGTTTAGCCTAAAAAGTGTGCACAAGATGACCGTAGAGCGATAAACCAAACCAAACCTAAGCTCGAAATCATGAAAGTGCCACTCATTAGCGAAAAGTGTTTTGAAGCTTGGACATTCGACTCACTTCGGATAAAAATAAATATTGATGTCATGTGCTATGAATTTAATGATTCTTCTTTTTAATGCTCGTTATTTATTTTAAATAATTGTTTATGGAAATAAAACCAAAACAGAAACTAAATTATATGAAATGAAAAAAAAGTATTACTCCTCTAATATTTTGGCAACAATTGAATTTAAGCCATCCTTAATGTAAATATTGTTTTTCAAAGTCCTTTAAGAATTTTTTTTTTTAAATCTCAATAATCATCAAATAATATTAAATATTCATTCATTATATATTTTTATATTTATTTAACTGGGGAAAAGTCTTAAGAAATGGGAAATATGATGGAGCCAGACCTTCCTGAACCGGAGCCTGTTTTTGAATCTAAATTTGACCCTATGCTAGGATTTCCTAATGGTAGAAAGGAAAGAAGTGTAAGTTTATTGTATTGTTATAATTATTCATACCAAAATTTAAACTTATACAACATTTCTTATTCAATTACTAATTTGTTTTTTCCTAATTTTATTGCTAAGATAATATTGTAATACCAAAATTACAAGTATAATGTAAAGGTTATTTATTACTCCATGCTTAAAAGCAAATTTTGTCAATTGCTCAAAAAATGTGTACTAGTAAATAAAATTCTTCAATACTTTTTTCTGCAATGTTGCGTTTAATCTATATTTTAGTATTTTTTCAGCCTGTTAGGTATTGTGTTACATTTATCTTACTTACACTTATCTTTTTTATATGATATTTTACATAAATTTAAACCTTTACAATTAAATTACAGTAAAAGTTAAAATTTTTATATAATAAATATATTTAGAGTAATTGATTTCTGTTTTCTAGTGTTTTTTTACATGAAATAACACAATTTGAGATAAGAAAAAAAGTTGTATATATCACATTTAATCACACATATTATATATTATATAGGCTATACTGTAATTTCCTGCCTTTACTTCTAGTAAAATAACCTGTGCTCTACAATTATATTAGATCAGGACGTAGAGTTTTAAAGTGAATTCTCAACCATTACAAACATCCATGACATTGCCGGATTCGAACCCGAAACCTGTTGCACCACCTTGCCAGAACGCTAGTCACTTGACCATCAGGCCAGGCCCCAATTGAACCTATTAGTAGCATTAAAATAAATTTTGTCTCCTTTTTTTAGATTTTGATGTGATTGCAAATGATATCAAGATTTTTCAAAATACTTTGATACCAATCTAGAAATTCTTGCCCTTGAACTTCAAATGGTACTTATTGATTTCCAATGCAGCAATATTTTTTAAAGAAAAATATTTAAACTCATCATTGCTGCAAACAGAATTCTGAAGAAAATTGTCATAAAACACTTAGCTGCTAAACTGCTATTTGGCTCAATAAAGTTGTAAGTGACATCTTAAATGAGAACATTTTTTTTATTTGTATGATGTTGATTACATAATACTATAAATTATATACTATTATACAGTTAAAAGTATGAAAGTTGAATAAAAAAAGTTTAATAAATTTAGTTGTGTTTAAATAAATCAAGCTAAAACAAAAAATTATTTAGTATAAGTTTTAAATTTACTCAGGATATCCAATCAAATTAAACTGAAAAACAAGCAAAGCTTCATGCTGCAATCATTTCAATTTTATAAAAAGAGAAATTAAGCATTTGGAATTTTCTAACAACTTTAAACTATAATTCAAACAAAGCATTTGTTTTTAATTTCTCCATTTTATTTTTATATTCAACATGGAAATAAAAGTCTATATAAATTATTAATTTGTTCATTCTAAATGTTTTTTATATGATGCTCATAAATGATATCTTTCCTCCTCTCAAAATCATGATTATCTTTCATCAACTACAGCTTGTGCCTAACATTATTTTTTTGGGAAAAATACTGAGCAATTTTTTAAAATTAGTTTTTACCAAACTTCCAAGAAAAGAAGACTTTAGTTTATATCATTTCAAGTAATTCTACATTTTTTAATATATGATCCACAAATTTAAAGGCAAGAAATTACAGTCAATTTGAAACTTTTAGTGATGAAATAATTTTTATCTCTATGAATAAATACTTTTTACTTACTGTTAAAAATGTGACATACATTAGAAAATGACATTATTAATATTTTTAAAAAATAATTTAATTAAGTGTGTTTATTATTTTAAAAATGGATTTAGATAACATAGCAAATTAGCAATTTTTTTTTTTTTTTTTTTTTTGCCATAAACTGCTGAACTTTTAAATATACTATACTGTCATATATACTAAATACTTAGGTGTAATATATATGATATTGAATTTTTAAATTGTATCAGATAATCTTAAAAACATATGGATATATAAATATTACAGTTGTCGGGTTATTTTTGTCATTTATAGAAAAAAAAAATATAAACTTGTGATTTCTGTATGCTTTGGAGGGTTGATAAATCTCTGAACTTGTCATTAATGAAAATTTTCATTTAAAAAAAATTTTAAATGTATAAAAACTTTACTTTTAAACAATCAAGTTGTCTTAATATCACTTGTAGAATTTTTTTAAACCTAAAGATTTTCATATTTTACTGTGAGGCATAAAAATTTCACCAAAATAAGAAAATTCGGTACTTACTTATTAACGCCACCGCAAAGCGGAAGTTGCGCCTAATGTGCCAATAAAAGCTGCCATTGCGCCAAAATAGAGACTGTTTTGAATCAATGATAAACTCTATATCGCCCATTTTCCAACGAAATCGATTGACTACTTTGTTTTAAATAAAGTGTTTTGATTTTTTAAAAATAAAGTGTTTCATATTTTATGTGATTTGTCACAAAATTTAAGTGTATATTGGCGCCCACTTAAAACCGCCAAATCTGTAGCTGCGGTGGCGTTAATACGTAGTACCAAAATTCTAAGAGTTTTGTAAATTCCATTTTTTTCTATTTTAGTTAAAAGTTGTATACACAAATATGCTTTTACTTTTTAATGTATCTTTTATACACAAAAAGAAGTCCAGTTGTACACAATTACTCGAAATGAATAAAAAGTTGTTTAAGTAGATGAAAGCCTATTCAGCAATAGAAAATATAACATTGGTATGTGTTCTTGATAAAATTTCATGATGGAAAATAAGATAATGTTTTTTTTATATGGGCTGTAATTAAAGAAAATAATGGTTTTTCAATTTTCGGAAAATATATTAGCAAAATGAAAAATGTCTTTCTGGTATGAATTTTTTCACTGTTAATCGTTGTTACAACACCAGAACCAAAAACTAAATAGTTGTGTAATTAGTTTTAATTTATTATCATTCATAATAATCAATAACAGGCCATTATTTATTTTCTAATTTGTACTTGATCTAATTATGTAATGCTGTTTATATTCAAAATTTAAATTATATTTTACAATATTTTAAGGTATTTTTGTACACTTTTTAGATGTATTTTTCCAATATTGTTTACCTAATATTGTAATTTGATATTTGTTTTCTATTATTCATTGATCTTATATAATTTTTAATTTGTTAAAACATATGTTTAATTTTGATAACGTTTCTAATTAATGATACTTTGATTTTATGTTTGGCAGTATTTTTGTTTAAATGGCAGCTAACTCCTAGAATCCATTATTTATAGCAGTTTTTTGTATGCCAAATAAACAATTGATAAGTGACTTATTAGAGATACCATTTTATACAACACTTATTATTGTTTTGCACCAGTAAATTTACAATGAAATTTTTATTAAGAGTTCTGAATTAATTTAGAAATTACTTATTTGCAACATGATATTTAACTAATTTTGGAAAGAATCATCACAGATGGTTTATTACAATCTATCTGGAGAGAAATGAATACATATTATAGTCATTCTAATCTCTGATTAATAATATATATATATATATCTAGAAAACAAATTACAAAAATATTTCTGCACTAAAATTTGAAGTTGGATATCTGAGGGCAAAAATATGCAATTTTTTTTTTTTTTGACAGTGAGAAAAATTTTCTCTAAGTTTCCCAAGATTTTGCAGGATAAGTTAGGATGTTGACTAAATTCTGTCCACGAGCCTCTTCCATTGGAGCATTAGTAACAGCAATGTCACAATTTTCTAACTCCTTTCATTGCATGCTTTTACCTCACAACTAAACATTTAAAGTGAAAAAAACATAAAAAAACTCTTTATTTTTTTAATGCAAACAAAAAAACATATTTATATCTGATTCAGAATTTTTAGTTTCTCTTTTGATAGGAAGGCATCAATTTTCTTTTACTTTTTTCTCTTGACTGTATCTGTTTCTAACAACAAATTTGATTTAAATTGATTATATGGTATGCCTTTTATGGTGGTATTTACATTAATTTTATAACCCCACTATTTTTTTATTAATTTATACAGCAATTTTAAAAAGTTTTTTTTTCACAATAGGAGGAATTTTTAAAAGTAGAAATTTATAATTGCTAGGATGTATTCACATGTTAATTTAATCATAGAGAATTTTTTTCATGATAAGGCCTTTGCATTTTTATAATGCCTGCCTACCTGTATTTATTACTTCTTCTAGTGTTCATTAAATTGAAAAAAATATTAATATAAACTTAAAATATTTGTATTATAATATTTCTAGATTAAATCAATAAAAATTAGTGAAATTATAACAATAAGTTTAAAGCACGAGTAAATGGCCGAGGACAAAAAGTGCATTGCATATTTAAAAAATTTTTTTTGGAATTTTGCTTTTTATGTACAGGTTAGTGATTTATGTGAAAATTGGTTTCTCTTTGCTGAATCAAAGGTATCACTATCAATAGAAAAATAAAAGCTGTATTCTATTTCACAAAATATTGGATCTATTCCATCAAAAACCATTAAATAGCTTAATGTCTTATTTTTTTTGGTTGAATGTACAATATCACCTTGTGGTTTTGCAAATTGTGTTTGTTTTCAAAGCATCACTGCATACTTTTACCCCTACATATCTCATTTGCAAATGTGATTTTAAATATTATATATATTTAACTTTCAACACCTAATTACAGCCATGCAAAACACAAAACAAAAGTTCTATGTTTAATGCCATCACACTTCCTTATAATCAACTAATACTGCTTTTTTAATTACAGTGTAATGGAAATTTGAGTTCTAGAAAGCAAAAACTATATAACTTTAAATTCAAATAGTTATATATTTTCCTGATTAGTTGACTGTAATTTCAATCTGTCTCCAATTTCTATTAATCTTTGTATATTGTTATAAATATAAGATGCAAAGTATTCTGTTAAAATTGTCGTTTAGAAATATTAACTAGTGAGTCTTCAATGGATTCCATTCCAGAAAATGAAACTGCTGAAATGCTAGGGGAAAAGATCTTAATTATTTCAATAATTACTCTAATTTTAAGACACCCATTTAAACAATTTGAAAATAAGAATCAGTGGGAAATCTTAACATAGTATTATTCTTTTGACTATTCAATGCTAAGAGTTTTTGCAACATTTTTATTATAAATTTTTCTATTCATACCATCACTAATTAAGCCATTCTGCCTGGCCCTTTGCTGGAATGATTTTTTTTTGATTACCACCAATTGCTTTTGCACTTGTAAGTCTATTCATATTATTAACAAACATGATCGTTTGGTGAATTTAAATACATATGAAAGTAGAAAGATAGTTGTCTATAATGGTAGTAACTCATTTTTTTTTTGTATATAAAAAAAAAAAAATTTATTTAATACATTGATATTCATAAAAATGCACTGAATATTACTATCTCATGTTTGAAAATTGGTGTAAGAAAGTAAATTTTATTTTAAAATCCTTTTTTTTTTTCAGCAGAAATTAAGAGCCTGTGGAGCACTTGCTGACAAAAGCAATTTTTTCCTCTTCTTAATGTCATATTGATAAGCTTAATTGTGTACAAAATTAAAAAAAAAAATCTTAAAAGAGGATATTTAGATTTTTAATTCCTATTCATTGTATTGCATTTTAAATATTGATATTACTATTATCTATGCATGTATGTTTTTAAGTATTCAATTATTATATTTTTTTTGTGCGAAATGGCGAGTTACTCTGACCATTAATGTCAATGTTTGATGTGCTTGATAAATTTCTTTTTATCAATGGAAAAAATATTTTATTTCTTTCTATGAGCAATATCTTATTTAACTCTACCAATATAAAACCATATGAATACTTTAGAAGTATTGTAATTAGTTGAATTTATATGTTTTTCTTTTTTTGAAAGAAAATCCATTCTCATATTATATTGTATAGTGCACAGACTAGTTTTTAGTTAAAAGCATGAAGTACAGTTACATTTAAAACTTATATCATTATTTTTAGCTGTGAAAACTACTGTAGAAGAAATGGAATCTGCAGGAATTCATCCTAGTTTAAGAGATTATTGCGTAGATGAATATATGAAATTTCTGCATTGTCGACAAGATGTTTTCCCATGGGTATATAAATGCAAGCATCAATTGCATGCCTATCATAATTGCCAATATGATGAGTAAGTTAATCATTCAGTATTAAGTTACTCATTAATACTATAAAACATTTTATATACACATAACATAAAATTTTTATTTGCTAGTAATTAGGTTGTTTTGTATTATTTATATTGTTGTAAATGCTTTTTCCACAGTCTTGTTATAAGAATGAAAGAATATGAACGTGAAGCAAGGATGAATAAACTCCTGGAAAAGAAACAAGTTGTATAGTTTTTGAATTTGTAAGAAAATATGTAGCTATAATTTTTTTTTCATATATTCTTGGAAGAATGTAGTCTTTAACAAAAATCATAAGATTCATAAATAAAGAGAATGTCAAATATATTTTAACTGTTGGAATTTGTATTTACTGTAACACAGAAATGAATGCAATTTATCAAAAGAGCATTTATATGTTTACAACATAATTTATAGAATCATCACTGTGGACCTCTTCTGAAGTATACAACAATTCCTAATAGTAGTGCCATTGTAGTCATGATGTAAAGATCCCAATCAGGTCCAAGTACTTTATTTAGGTTAAAATTTGGCAATAGGACATCAAAGTTCAACTAGAAAAGAGAAAATTACATATTAACAAAACTAGAACTCAGTGTTTTATGTTTAATAGACATCACAACAATTTAAATATGGTTTTCAAAAGAAAAATACTAGTATGTATTGAAATTTCTTTTCAAATAATTAATATAAAACAAATTTCAGTAAACTCTAATTTTTGACATTAAAAATGTTAACTGTTGCTAAAAATATGATTTCTTACCCTCTCGTACACTTTGTAAGCCATATACAAATCCAAGTTTTGCTAAGGCTAAAGCTGCAGGAACTTGAGCATCGGAACTTGTTTCTGCAGCCAAATCATAATACCTTTTAGCTAAATGTATATCCTATATAATGAAACAAGAAAATTGGCTTTCAATATTTTTATAGACTAACCAGACCTTAAAATAGTAAAGAACACTCCCTTTTCTAATTACTGGTATTTTAATGTATGCTATGAAAAACAACTAAATAAGATTGGCATTTTTTTACAGTTCATAATAACTGTGTGCTTAAGTTTCTTTTAATGAATTAAGCATAAAACTGACAATTTTTAAAAATTAACCTTTTTTTGGGGGAGGGTGGATCATTGCTAGCTTCCAAACACATGACTTTTCAAATTTATACAATATATTATGTTGCATTAAATGCACTAGTCAGATACATTAAAATTGTACAAATGCTATTAATATTTATATTAGATAAGATCAATAATGATTGTAATATTTTCTTAACAATGCTCTCGCACAAGCAAATTCCAGGATGTTTGCTTTAGCCAATAAAAAATATTGTACTATTGTATTTGGAATAAAAGCACAGAAACTAATTTAAGAATAAATAGAAAACAGCACCGCATGTATTATAAGCTATTACAATTGAATTAAATAATTAATTGACATTTTAAAGGAATTCTGGTATTGAAGATTCACTTCTTTATATAATCAAGCTATTACTATTATAACTTCAGTAACAATTAGTTTATAAATTCTAATATAACAATCTTTTGTCTC
Organism: Caerostris extrusa; assembly: GCA_021605095.1. NCBI lineage: Eukaryota > Metazoa > Arthropoda > Arachnida > Araneae > Araneidae > Caerostris > Caerostris extrusa. Next base: position 53,234 of record BPLR01018304.1, on the reverse strand, counting down.
TTTAATCTAAATTTTAAAATTATATTCCAAGCATATCTAATATTACACATTTGGAGCATTTTTTTTTTTTTTTTTTTAATACGCTCTTATTTGTTACACCTGTATGTATGTAACTGACTTTTGGGACTGATGGCGCCATCTACTGGCGAGTCAGTCAACTGATCAAAACCTACCTATTTTTGTATAATCTTACTTTTATCTTAAAATTCTCATTTTAACTTTAACCTTTTATTTTTGGGCATCGTCAACGGACTCTTAATTGTACCGATAGCTTTAACTTTTCGATCTCCTGCTTTTGAATTGTTCTCAAGCAGGAGATGTTTTCCTAAATTTAAATTCATTTATTTATTTTTAATTATTCCTATTCATTAATTTAAGAAACTACAATTTATGCTAATGTTTTAATTAATTTAAGATGTAGAGGTTTTGTGATTCTTAAAACCACCAAGGAACTCCGTAACCGGTGCGCCCATTGCCCAGCTGTCTTTCACAACGGGTAGAAATTCAGTAATATCCGCGATCGAACGCGCTCTTCCTATTGGCCGAAAATTTCGGTGGCTAAAAGAGCGGATCTCAAAGGCATAGGAGTGCGATCATGTCCTATTGGCGAAAATTTAGGTGGGTAAAAAGATATGTTTTCTAAATCGAGATGCAACTGTTAACACATCTGTACATATTAAAGACTGGTTTTTTGTAGCAAATGATAAATGTATTTTGTATTGAAATGAAAAATGAAAAATAAATTATAGTTTTAAAAAACTAAAAAAAAAACACTTTTAGAGTTAATCAGGCTAAAAAGTAAAAATAAATTAATAGTTTTAAAAAAACTAAAAATACACTTTTGAGTTAATAAAATAAAAAGTAAAAAATAATTGTTAACATAAGAAAAAATGACTGTCACTGTTCTAAAAGCGTGGGGTGCTCGATATCAATCGTTATAATTTTTCACTAGTTTCATTCCGAAATGCAGAGTTAGTTTTAAAATGTCATACAAAGCACCCCACGCTTTTATAACAGTGGCATTCATTTTCTCGTCAGTCATTTTATTCTTATGTTAACAATTATTTTTTACTTTTTAGATTTATTAACTCTAAAAGCGTATTTTTTTGTTTTTTAAACTATTAATTTTTTGTGTGTAAAAGCAAGATTTTTATGTATTCTTTCAAATCATAAAAGTTTTATGGCATTAAATTACATAAAATTGAAATATGATTTATTCAATCTTACCTTCTTCATTCCTAATCCTTGTTCATGCATATAACCTAAATTAAACATAGCCTGAGCATTATGCTGTTGCTCTGATGCAATTTTGTATTGATTAGCAGCTGTTTCATAATCAACTTCAGTGCCATAACCATAGTAATGATAATCACCAACTTTAACTCTGGCAACAGAATAGCCTAAAATGAGAAAGGGGTACAAGTTAAAATATAGGATTTGACTTCACTATTAAGTTACAAAAATTGTCCAGCTTCATAATTATGTTCATTTGAAAAATAATTATAACTGTCATATTTTAACAGATAAAACTTGATTCACTGAATATTATTTTTTTAATGCAATTACACACATATAATCTAGTGAACCTAAATTTTAAAGTTACTATTTATAATGATATCAATAAAACTACTTTTTAAAAAATGAGACAGAAGAATTTCTCAGAAAAACTGAAAAACAGAATTAATAACCTAGAAGTAATACAATACAAATATGATATAATTTCTTTAACATTACATTAAAATTAAAAACACTTTCAACAAAACTTTTAGTTTTTATAAGATAAAAGGAAATTTATTCAAACTTATTTTCATTTTTTTTCAACACAAAACATTTTGATAATACGTGGAAAGTTTTTATTTCTTCACAGAATTCAATAATAATCAATTCTTATTATATTTCATTAAATATTTATTTTAATATTGCCCGTCCCAATTTCAATCTATTGTAGAAACTATGCTAACATGTCTGAAAAGAGTAAAAAAAGGGAATATATAAAACTCATAAACTTATGAATAAATAATTCAGATTAAAAAATAATTAAGAAAATTTCACAAAATTAGTACAATCAATGTAACCCTGACTTATGCGTTTTTTTTTTTCTTTTCTTCCAGTGAATAAGAACATGAGAAATAAAAACTAACTTGACTAAAAATAAAAATTTATGATTAATTCTGTTTTTAATTTGTGTGCATATATATGAAAGTAACCATATTCCTGTGTATATTGTATTTAATTTTCTGATAGAGTATGCTCAAATATGGTAAATTGACATTCATAAACAAACATATTTTAATTTAAAAAGTAATTTAAACTATTTTACTTTTCTTTGTTTCTAAACCTGAAAAACTATGTAATCAAATGAAGTAAATCAGATTCACTTGCACCTAGTATAGTATGTAAAGGAAAATAATATCTCTGGAACATAAATTTAATATTATCAAGAATTTTATTTGCAAAACGAAAATTTATGAGGAAGGAATTAGAATTTCAGGAATCCGCAATAAAAACTGCTAATGTTCATTAATGGTGTTAAATTTATCTGTTAATTTATTATTAATCATTAACATATCTTCATTTTGCAATGTGCATGATAAGTTATGTACAATTGGCCAAAACAATATATGAGCATGTAATAATAATTGCAAAAATTTAAGTGATATTGTTGGAAGTGTCTTGCAAGGAACTAACTTATGGCAGGGGTGGAAATATTTCATTTATTTTGAATAGTTACTCTGGAAAAATAGCTAAATATTAATAAGCCAATCCTTAGCTTTCACGTAAGATTGCCGCTAGAGTGAGGGTTCTGCTTTTATAACGTTTTTTGCTAATGATAAGATGTATTGGTTACATCAACAACAACATTAGTCATGCATTTCTTGCAGTCTTCATATTGATGGTGGGCAATTGAATCATTAAAATGATTTGAACAGTTTGAAAATTTTTTAAAAAATTATTGAAGTCAAGAATTCATTCTATATTGTTGTGTCATTTATTGTAAAGAACAAATAGGATAAATAATTTGTTGGTAAATATATATACTGATAAATAATTCTACAATAACTATTTAAAATTTTACATTTGTAAATTCTTCACAATGAATAATTTTTTTCATTTCCATGCTAAATTTTTATCTACAACTAATATGGCTTATTTGTCCTATTTTTTATTTATTATCTATCTAGTTAAATATCAAAATTTTTAAAATAATTTCATTTTTAATAAAAATTTACAAATTAGCTTTACTCTATGATTTGCAATTCTTTATTTTCTTATTTATTATTTCTGGATATAACATAATAGTAAAATTCTCAGAAATAAGATTTGTTAAATAATATTTATTTGAAAACATACAGTACATAATAGATAAATGTCATGCATGGCACATTGCTTTTTTATGCTATTTTTTTTTTCAAAATTGTATACATAAAATTTCAAAACTAAAAAATACTTTTGGTTGTACAAATTAGAAATAACTTATAGTAAATATATAAACAATTTTTCTAACTCAATCAAAAGAAGGCATTGTGTTGTAAGACAAATTTGTCAAGATTTTATGACCTCATCAAAATAACTTAAACTGTATTAATGTGTACAGTCATCCCTATCAAATTTTCCATTTATTGTTTCAAAACAATTGTGAAATATATAAGGTAAATATTTTCAGAGAATTGACTGTATCATGAACTGCAATTTTATTAAATATTTTTCTTTTAAAGTAGTGTTTTTGTAATTCCTTGGTCTGATTTAAGCAAAATTTTTATGCAAAGTTATACCTTAATTACATGACTCCCACCTATTTTATAACTTTGAGTTACTACAATACCATTAAATATCACAGCATACAAAAATGGCAAAAAAGTTTAGCAAAGATTGATACTATATCAATTGTTTATTTCTTTTATATTAAAAAAGAACATTATTATAATCAGTTTGAACTATTTCTTAATAATACTTAAAAAATAATATGCAATCAAACTTGATGCATATTATAAATAAATAATCAGCAAATAATTTAATGCTAAATTCTTTATGATAAAAGTGATAAATTGAAAAAAATATGCAAAATAATTTAATTAAGAAAATAAAATTACCTTGGCTTGCGGCTCTACTCCAATACATTAGGGCTCGAAAAAATGTTTCATTCTTGGGAATCAACTCAACATCATCTAAAAAGAATTGCAAACTTGAAATTCATAAGTGAAGCAATTTCCCCCAAATTAAAAATGCACAAATGTATACAGATTATTATATAAATGGTTATTTTTCAAAAGCAAAATATTTATTGCTTAATTTTTTTCTTACTCTTTCTAAGCCTATAGTCAATTGTCTCTTAGTACAGAAAATAATAATCTGTATATTAAATATACATTATTTACTATTTTTATAAAATAAAGTTTAACAATATAAGAATACAATTAAATACTTTAATGAAAACTTCTTTCAATAGAAGACAAATTATTAAAAAATAAATAAATTTATAGAATCAAAAGAAGTTTTTACATACTCATAAGAAATACTGAATGACAATAAGTAAATTTATAATTTTTTTAAATGCAATATATTTTTTTATGTACAATGTGAAGTACATATTGTAAGTTTGTCATTTTTCACATGCAATAAAAATGTGATTAGTGGTTTTTTTTTTTTTAAAGACACTTTTAAAAATAGCTTAAAAGACCAAACAATCTAAAAGGAATAGGTTGTTTAATGATGAAGTATTAATATTATGACAGAAAAAGAAAATCCATATTAATTTATTAAGAGAACCTTTAAATAAATATGAATGTTTTTCTAAATTTAATCTGTTGCTTGCATTTATTAATAAGAAGGAATGTAACAAATTTAAAGCATATTTCTTTCAATTAAAAATATATATATACTTACATACCTCTATCTAAGACAAAAGCTGCATTACTTTGAGCTGCTTCATATCCCAATTCAGCCAAAATAATATACTTGATCAAAGCCTCATTTATTTTGCCTTCTTTATAATCATTATAAGCAGCCATTAAATCTGTGCCCCAACGTCCTCTTTCGGCTACATTTTTAAATAACTGAAAAAAACGCAATTATTATAATTTAAAAGAAAAAACAAGTACTGATTATAAATAAAAAAAATTAAAGCCAATTCCAATTTTTTTTTTTTTCTTCATTATATTGCAGAAAGTCCTTTATAAATAATTTTCATTCATTTTTTTTAAGTTAGAAAAAAATTCTCTCTTTCACATACACACTTTTTCATTTTCTCTCACTCATTTATTCACATGTTTCTTTTTCCATTTTTGTTCCCTACTTGACTCAAACTAGAACCCAGAATGAAAGAGAATCTGAAAGAAATTTTTTTCCAGCAATCACGTTTTGCCACTGACGGTATTTATTCCTAAATTTATATCCTGCTAAATATCATATAAGAGAATTTTTTTCTTCCATATAAAGCTAAAATTAATTATTTAAATTTAATTAATGAATTAATACATTAAGAGTGAGGAATAAATTTATTTAAAACAAAACACAAATAATTCTCAGTAATAATTTGCTCACTTCAACAGCAGTCTGACATGAACGAACTGTTCCAGTTCCAGTAGCATGCATATGAGCTAGACTATAGAATGCCAGGACATGACCGGATTGAGATGCCATGGTATAGTATTTTATAGCCATTTTATAATCTTTCTGAATTCCAAGACCATCTAAAAAAAAAAAAGGTTTATCATGAAAAACATATCTAACAAAAAAAAAACTAAATTATTTTTAAAAATGAGATAGCAGTATAGTTTTATGCAATTTAAATATAAAATAGTGCATATAACATTTGAGGTATTGTGGATACGAAGGGGGAACTCAACATCGGATCAAAAAATTTTTTTTTTCATTATTCGCTATATAAATATATTTATTATAAAATAACAAACCATAAATGAGAAATCTCACAATGATAATACTTTGAATACATTCTTTTGTTGAGTGCCCCTTGATGGAAAATTTTTCAAATGCATTTTTCTCACAACTACAGTTTGTTGAGTTCATCCTTCAAATCCAACAAGCCTTATATAAATATATATATATACACTATTTGATGGACTTTTCAACAAAGTATAAAAAAATAAAGGATAAAAAGATGTTTAATTTTTATTATAGCATTCTTGATGCAAAATACAATTAAAAGGCAATAATTGAAAGACAAGTGATTTTAATCCATAATTGATTCATATTACTTTTATACTTATTATTAATTTCTTTAATTCACATTGAAGAAAAAATATTTAATTATGCATGTTTCATCTTTTTTGTCAAACATACATGAGAATTTAAGAAATAGTATGTACTCATTTATGCGCTGTTGTGGGTTATTAATTTCTTATAAAAATTTAAATGGAAACTTTAAAAAAATAGTCTTACAATTACTTTACCAAAAAAGTAGAAATATCAGTACTTTATATATATTACCTTATATTCAGATTCTCAAATTTTTTATTAAAAAATTCAATTGTAGTTCATTATTCTACAGAATGTTAACAATGTTAAAATATGCTCATAAGATAAATTTCTGCAAAATTACAAAAACAATATGTATGCTATGAAATGTATTTTTTAAACTAAAATTACATACAATATTAAAAAAAATAATTGTAAATTGAAAATTTTACTTATTAAAAAATACAACACAACGATGGTATTTAACTCACTATAATACATGTTGCCAAGCTGCAACTGCCCATCTACCCATCCTTGATTAGCAGCAGATGAAAAATACTTGAAGGCTTTATGATAATCCTGCAAAGCAAAAATTAGAAATATTTAAATTAATATAATGTAATTAAATACTCAATATTTAAATCTTCTTAAAACACATAATAAGTACGTTTTAAAAAATAAAATAAAAAAAAAAAAACTGGAAGATAAATACATAAAACAAATCAGGTTTTTTGTGTTCAACAATATTTTAGGAAAAATTATAAATATTGAAAGTGATAGTTACATAAAAAAATAATTTTTTTGAAATTCCTTTTAAATAGTTCTTGATAACTGTAATTAATATATTAAATTTAGTATGAACATTGAGTTTTTGCAAACACAATTTCCCTTTAAATAATTTTAGGTATTTTTATAAAAATAATTATAATTCCAAAACTTTTATTCATATTTTACTAAATGAAAGTGCATTGAATACTTAATTAACCATTTAAACAAAGAAACATTTTTCAAGCAAACATCATCATCATTTACAGAAAAAAAAAAATACAATATCAAATAAATAAAAATAATTTTAATGGATAATTATGAGCTCAGAACAAGATTTACTAAATCGTGCAATTAAATCAACGTAAAGAAAACGATTTCTGAAATTTTGACTTGTTATATAAACAGTTAATAATAAGATTTTCGAAAATAACTTGAGGATAACTTAATAAATATATGTTGAGGAAAACAAAGTATTTGCTGGCAAACGCTTTGTTGCAGCAGAATGCAGAATAATTTCACAAATTACATAATTTTATTTTACTGAATATTTCATAGCTATATACTTCATATTGCATGAATTAACATTGATATATATTTTTATAAAAATATCTGAAGGTACAATATTTTATTCTTTATTTTACCAAAGTTCTTACTTACTTTCTGTACGCCTTTTCCGTGTAAATACATAAGACCTAAACCACTTTGACCAACAGGATTATTCTGAAATAAAAAAAAAAAAAAATAGTAATAATCAATTGAATTTCAAATCATATTAGGAATATTTAGTTATTAAAATAATGAATCTACTATAAAAAGAACATTACTTTTTCAGCAGCCATGGTGAAATATTTTAATGCTGTTTCATTACTTTGCTTCACTACATTTCCACCTTCTAAATACATCTGTAAAGCAAACACATGATTATTTTAAGTACTTTATTTTATTAAATTATGTTTATGCATTAATATTCAATGAGTGAATAGACCAGGCTGACAAAAATTAATTTAAAAATATTTTAATTACCTTTCCTAGAAAAGCCATTGCATTAGCATTTCCAGCATCTGCAGCTTGTATGAAGTAATTTAGTGCTCTCTATCAAAATAACATAAATATTTATTATTACTACTACATACTTAACAAACATGTAATTTAACAATTCTAAATAAAATAAATACCCTTTTGGACAATAATATATTACTTTGATATCATAATTTTTATGAAATAAAATTTTTTTAACTAAATAAAAATACTCAAGACAATCATAAAAAAAATAAGATAATCCTTTATTTTCCCACTATTTCACCATAGCACAACAGCAATTTAATGCAATATTATTTTTTTAATATTCAATTTTATATTTTTCTTTCAGCAAATTTTATTGATTTAGAATTTTTATTAATTACTATAAATAGTTCTAACACAAAATATTCTGAAACAATTTATGTTTGATTGTTTAATGAAATGCATTTTAATTATTGAAACATTATTAGATCTAATTCATTGAGAAGAAAATATTGAACAGGTTGTCAGACAATTTTGGTAATAAAAAACTAGCAAGAATTTAAACAATAATTTGACATAAATAATCTTGTAATGGTTACATTGCTATAACAGTACTGTGTCTTATAGCACAGGTGAATTTAACGTTTTTCTATTTTGAAATTCCAATAAAATCCTTTATTTTTCCAGATTGATTCTAGATAAAAAAAAAAAAAAAAAAAAATTTCCATAGCAGTTATCAGAAATTACTAAAACATTATCATAAACTCATGATCATTATCATCATACTTCACATTATCATTTTATAAACAGGAAATTAAATCTTGTACTACATTTACCTTATAGGTTTTATAACTCATTAATTTATAATATTAAATAATTACTGTTAAATTAATGTTAAACAATATTAATTTCAAGATGTTCTATTTTTCAATTTCTAAAAGGCAGTCAGTTACAAATTAATATTTAAAAGTTTCAATGCTAATTCATTATTATTAATTTTATGGTGGAAATAAATTTCAACTAATTCATTGAATCTCAATATTTTACTTAATCATTTAATACATATTATTTTTATTTAATCATTTTATAAATTGATTATTTTTTTTAAAGAAATTCAATAAATTTGACTCACAGCATGGTCTTGTTCAACTCCTCTTCCTCCTTGATAATGCAATTGGCCGAGACCAACCTAAATTAAACAGTTGCTAAGCAATTAGTTGCATCTTTCAAATTTTTGAAGTTTATAAAAAAGAAAGTCAAACTTACTTGCGCTTGAACATCTCCCTTATCAGCTAAAAACTGGTAGTACTGGATCAAATCATCATCTAAAATACCAACTGTTGATCCAATATTTTCAAATTCATCATACAATCTAATTCGTTGAATAACGCTCCCACCACTTGTTGACAAATCCTCTTCAACTGAAAATAATTTTATATCACAGATAGAATATTAGACAGTAAAAAGATTTAAATTGCAAAAAACAATACATTTTTTAAAAAATATCTCAAAAAATTTCTTTTGATAAAAAAAAAAAAATTTTTTTACTGTTATTGATTTAGCTTTTTTTCAATTCAATATCCAAGAAACTCTAGAAATGACAATATTTTTAATTTATATTTAATAAAATGACATTTTTATAATTTAATTAAAATATTAACATTTGAATGATAACATTACAATAATTATTATGAAAAACTAAAAATCACACATTAAATTCAAATCACTCATCAAAAACTCATTAAATTCAGATTTTCCCTCTAATTACCATAAATTTCTGTCCTTAATCTACAGCAATGTAAAATCTGGTTTCTTGAGATTTGGCAGGAAGGGGGGCATATATATTATTGCATAAAGTGCAGTTAAATTTATATTTATTTACACTTTTTCTTTTATATATTACATTATCATTTGATCTTGATAAATTACTACATACACACATAAAGGATAAAAACCCAAAAAAGGAATATTCAAATTGTAAAAAAAACATGGCAAAAATAAGATACAGAGCATATTGTATGAAAAAAAAAAAGTATAGAAATAATAAACAAAAACTTCATATAAAAATCCTTTAAATAATATAAAATTAAAATAAATATCTAATATCTAATAGAAATTGAACTCACGCAATTTTTATTTTCTATTTTTAATGTTTATTTTTTGCTGCAGAAATAAAAATTTTATTCAATATTAAGTTAATTGTTAAGTTGGGTTCTGGGAAATATTTTAAATTATTAGTTATTTAATTAGAGGTTATGCTCACTATACATTGGTAAAAATGCTAACAGTGTTTTGCCTCTTTAAGAGTTTCAACTAAATATCTCACTTTAATTTTAGAAAAAAAAAAAAATATATATATATATATATATATATTTCCCACAAATTATATGCAGTTGTCCAATAATGAACACTAAAAAATGTAAAGATAATTTTTTAAAGTTTTTAATTCTTTATCTTACTTAAATAATAGCATTTACTTACCATGTTTAGCCACTTTTCTATAATAAGTTAATGATGATTCGCAGTTAGGTGCCACTCCCAAACCTGACCAATGTCTATAACCCTAAAATAATAATAATAATAATGTATTAAACAAAATTTTTATAATTTCTTCAACAAGCATATGATTAATATGAAAATATAATTTACCATAACCATTTGTGCCCATGTATCTCCACCTAATGCAGCAAATGTATAATAAAGAATTGCCTGAAACATACAGTTTATTAGAATGATAAATTATCGAAGTACTTGATTTCATAAGCATAGACAAACAAAGTTAGGACAACTGATAGCAAGTATGAAATTATTTTTTGATTTTTAATGAAATAAGGGAGATTTTTTATTTATAAATTATAATATATTTTAAACTATAATTTTTATTGCTTGACATATAAATACCTTTGCCAAATTAGGAGCAGTTCCAAGACCAGTAGCATACATTAATCCTAAATACTGTAAAAATAAATAATTTTATTAATTAAAAATATATTATTTCAAATTAATATATACCATTATTAAAATAATTAAATCAATGGCTCCAATGGAAATGTATACAAATATTTTAAGAGATTCTTTTTAAAAAAATTTAAGATTATCATTAAACCACTTTTTTTGAGCATGTTAAATATGTAATCTAAGATATTTAATTAACATAAGAAATTTTTATATTGATGTAATCCAGATATATACGAATCAGCTGTTTTTTATTTAAGTAACATTATTAATTGAATTAAATTTAACAATAACTTCTCAAAAAAATTCCTAATAAAGTTATGTGTTCAAGCAAAACAGCATTTGATATGTGTGTGTGTGTGTGGTTATTTTAAAGCATTGAATTCTACATAAACTTAAATCAATTAAAACTGTTCTAACATTATAAATAAATACGATTTTAATTTACAAATCAACAAAAAATATTAAAAATAAAGGTTACCATTTGTGCAAAAGGTGATCCTTTTTCATCAGCAAGTTTCTGGAACCAAACTTTTGCAGCAGTAAGATTTTGTGTGAAAACATCTCCATAAAAATAAGCTTGACCAACTATTTTACCAGCTTCAAGATGGTTCAGTTCAGCAGCTTGTTTAAATAGATCATATGCTCTAAATAAATAAGGAATGAGTTATTAAAAATCAATAGATAAAGAAACTTACCTAGAATTTTTAATATGATTTAAGTTTAAAAAAAAAAAAATTATTTTACATTAGACATAGACAATTTAAAATATTAAACAAACTATTAATTTTTAGATTTTCTATATTGTGATTGAGATTTTTTAAATGTTCTTCAATATACATATATATGTATATATATTATATTATATAAGTTCAAAAGACAAAAAATTGGTCATCCCTAGAAAAATCCCGACAATTCTGCCTTTAGACTTGATAACTACTTGGATTTGATCAGGAAGGGAATACACAAAGTTCGATATGTTGCCTCTAGCTTAAGTCATTTACTAAGAATTTGATCATGCAAACTCGCCAAATTGTAAGATTGCAAATTTCAGCATTTTATCAACTATACCAACAGGTCCCAATTTTCAATGGGGTTCAAGTCAGATTCTGCAGGCAAACAAGGTACAATAGGGTGTGTGAGTATTCATATAACAAGTAACACATGCATCCAGCACTGTGAACTTTATTGCTGTCATCTTAAAAAATTGGAAATGTCAAATGCATAATCATCATGAAGATGTTGATTGAAAGGCAACACCAATCATCTAGAATGTTAATACAAACAAGCAAACCCATTAAATTAAAACATCCCTAAACATAAAAATATCACAAACCCATCTCTGGTTTGAAACCGACTTTCCATATATTATGGACGAAATGCTTCATTTAAGCTTTTGTTGCATTCCAAGCTATGCATCCTTTGAATAAAGGCAAAAACATGATTTATCAGACTACACTCATCAGTTACATAATGCCAGTCAGCTACTATCCACATTCGGTGAATTCTGGCCTATTGAAGGTACACAACTTTATGTGCCTGTGTGAAAATGGATTTTTGTGAGGTATATTCCTCCCAGTTTTCATTACATGCAGTTCTGCAAAACATCAAAAACTCCGGCAGCTTCATTTTAGAGTATGGCCACGGCACGACCAAACACAATTGCCCCCTTTTTTGCCATTCTATCACATATTTGCATTTACCTATCTCTATTCACAACTTCCACTTGAAGCAAAAATGTCACATTGTACATTACTGCCTTAGGATCACCAAGAGGCAGTGCACCCACAGTTGAGGACATGAATCAACTGATGTGCCATCTGTAAAAGTTTAAGGACTTCCTGTGCTTGTATGCTAGGGTGACTAATTTTTTGTCTAATAAGTTTATTTGATTACAAAATTAAAAGAACTAGTTTAGGTAAATATTTTCAAAGATAACGCATTCAAATTTATATCGCTAAATGAACTTAATGGCTTCTACTGAAAACTACTTACAACAATTCTATTATTTGTTATGGATTCATACAAAAAAGAAAAGAAAATAGTATGACAAAATATCATTGAAACATTTCACTTGAAAAATATATTTCATAAAAATCAATATTTTTGTCAGTGAAATTATTTAAAATTGGAGCAAAGGGTTTGTTGTTAATTTACTATTTAACATTGTGGAAATCTTAAAAACACACTTACCTTTTTTTATCTGGCTTTGTAGCATTCAAAAACATTATAGCTGTGTCATACAAGACTTTAGCTAAAAAGTTTTAAATAGCAAACGTTACAGAAGATCATCACTAAAATTTACAAGATTTAATTAATTCTTAGAAAAATAAAAGAATGATTAATATCATAGTTTCTGCGGTGAAATAAAATATTCATAAAGAAATCAACAGCTTAATCAATTTTAAACATTATGAATCATTTCTACCATCTTTCATTATGTTAATGAATTTCTACAAAAATTAAAGTTTTTCTCGATTTAAATTAACATAAATTAAATTTAAAAAGTTTATAATTCATGAATTTATTATCTCTACAATTAATAAAATCAATATTAACTTTTGTTCTTCTGTTTATTCTGAGTTTTATTATCGTGAATTCTTAACAAAACATAAATGAAATATTTTAATAGCATTAAATATGAATCTTTAAAAGTATTAAATATTCATTAAAAGTATTTAAATATTCATAAAACAGTTATATACTATTTTGTAGATGAAGCTTTTTAATTAATTTTCAAACAAATGAAATATTTTCTAACACTTAAAAAATTTTTACAGTTATTCTTTTGAAAAACATTTAAAAATGATAATTTTAAAAATCTATTTCTAAAAGATTGATAGATAATTAATTTATTTCTTAGAAAGAAATTTAAGTTTCAAATTACAAATGTAATGAACTCACTAAAACATATTTTTCAAATAAATTTTACTAAAAACATTCATTTAAAAGCCAACTTTTTCAATATGATATTTATTTGAAAAATGTACAGAAAAATATAAATTATATAAAAATTTTTAATATAATTCATTAAAAAAAAATATATAGTTTTGATAATAGAATTCAACAATTTAATTTAAGATTAAATTTAAAAGCATATTTTTAATCCACAACCAGCAAATTATTTCTTAATTTATTGTTTAAATCTTTACATATTAAAATTAATTTGATTTAATTGATTAATTTGATTTAAATCTTTATAACTTAAGATCTTTTATTTTTTTCTTTAAATTAAATATACAATTACATAGTAATTTCTATTATTGAGTTGATAATATAACTCAGTTAGCACAGAAACATAACAGTGCTAAAAAGAATGAAAAGTATTGATTTTAAGCACACAAGGAATTTAATATGAACAAACTACTGAAAATGGCATACTCATATATCAAAGTATAGATTTAATTAATATATCCTTTTGGCTAAGAAATAGTCAATTACACAATTTAAGCAAAAAAAAAAAAAAAAAAAAATGTTTTAAAGTTATCCAAGTAATTATAGAAAATTGTTGATATTTACCTTGTTTATCTTCTTCTGTGAGTTCTGGTTCTTTTTTAGACTTTGGTTTTGGCATTGGTGTTTCTGGAATTCCCAAAGTAGCAGTGGATACATCAGGAGGAATCAAACTGTGCCCAGTTGCAGAAGTATGAAAAATTTCTTTCGAACTTAAATCACTGAAAGCAGGATGAGGGTCTTCATTATAAGATATTTTTGAAGAGCTATCCATCTTATTATCATTTTTTATCAACTGTTCGTATTCTTCTTCAGATAACTCCTGAAATAGCATAGTTTCTTCAGCAGTCCCATAGAACTCTTTTTCATTCTGTCTGATTAAACGATATAAATCTTCTTGACTTATAGTGTCATCATCATTGATATTTAACATTTCAATTTCTTTTTGCAGTTTTTCGACTAGTTTTTTGTTTAACACCTCATTTATTTCATCACTAGTTCCAGTAGGTTTATACTCAGGTATGTAGGATTTTTTTTTCTTTCTGTTGTCCTCAATAAAATTATATATTTTACTAGTTCTGAGATCAGTGAAGAAGGGTTTTGTATTTGCATCTAGGTCATCATCATCGTCATCATTTATTTTTCCACCCTGAATTGATTCTAAAGTTTGAAACAAAGTTTTAGAATTCTGATCATCATCAGTTTTTTTCTGCTCTTTTGAGTTTACAATTATTACCAGTAGAGTAACAAAAAACATAAATGTTAATAACTTAGGATGATATGTTTTATACATGTTTGATGATGTTTTGGTCTTTATCACAGATCAAAACTAATCACATAACCTAAAAAAAATAAATAAAATAATTGTAAATATGTAATCAATAAATAAATATTATTTAAGAAATTTATTTCAATGTAAAATTACATTACTAAATTAAAAAAAAAAAAAAACAATTGGATTCAGGAAACAAGAAATCTATTAAATATATTGCAAGTAGAATAAATATATTTACATACAAAAATTAAAATAATAAAAATAAATTAAAATTTGCTTGATATATATATTTTACAGAAGTATTTTAACGATAATTTTTGAAACATAATAAACATGGTAAAACCACACAATATTATATGAGGAATTTTTTTCTCTGTAACACCTGATTTATTCTTGGTAGATAGTAATAAACAAATTTTCTGAATTGATATTACATAAAATAACTTTATATTTAAATTAATATGAACATAAAACAATTAATATCTTCTCAATATTTGATAGATGTCAGAGAATAATATTATAAATAATAGTTTAAAAGTATTTATGATTGTAAGCAAAAATTTAAATATTTTGTACATATTTTTAATTCTGATTATTTAACTACGAATAACGAATATCAGAGACAAAGATTTAAATATAATATTTGTGGATAGAGTTTTGTTTCTTTATTGTTAGAGTTCTCAAATTTGTAAATAAAAATCAAATTAAAAACAGACAGAAATGTCTTTTCAAAACTATTCTTGCAGAAATACATTTATCTAATGGAGAAAATCTGAAAAGTACATATAACAGCACAAAAATTAAGATAAGATAAGATAGTACAGTTGTTGTATTTCACGAATTTGTTGCTGTATTTTTACAACTTTTACAATATTTTATTGAATACCGAGGAATTTAATATCTTACAATGATTTTATTATTTGCCATAATATTACACCAAGAAGAAATTTTTACCTAATGTTGGAAAATTTAATTACTAACATTATAACTATTTTATTTATATCTTTATTTATTTTTAAAATTATATATTAAACATTAAAAATTCTCCATCTATTAAAATTTAAAAACACATATCAGAACTTTATTTTGACAAAAGAAAATTAAAGGAAATGTAAATGATTAGGCTAATATGTGAATTTTGGATATTCTTATCAAAGACACATATCAAAAAACATATTTTCGGAAACATCGATCAATCGATCTATTCTAAACAACTATATATCTTTGTTATAAATACAAAACTTTTTTACAACTCTCTTTTTTTACTAGAAAAAAAAGTGCTTGCTTCCAATAATTTAAAAAAATAAATATGATAAGTTCAATAAATTCAAGCTATTTGAAAGGTTTTACATAATAATCAATTTGTAAAAAAAATGCATCTCAAAAAGACAAAATAAAAATAATAAAGAATGCAACTCTTTGAATAATAATGCATATTTTTTGATAGTTTACAAATTATTATTTGTATGACTGCAAAAATAATAAAGCTCTATACCCGGCAATTCCAAATTATCTTACGTCACGAATAATAAAAAGAAATAGCAATTATTAATCACAATTAACCATGCTTCAAAGCGAAAGTTTTAGCAAATGTTTTTGAAAATTAGCAAACAAAAAAATACCTTAAGGAAATTCAATTGATGATCCATACATTCACTGAATTTCTAGAACATTGTGTTTGTAAATAGACTGTCATGTAGAATAGATCATACAGTCTCGCAGTGCTTAAATTCAGAAACACACTTAGGCAATAAACGAATCAAAAACTATAGTAAATATTGGCGACTAAATTGGCGTCCTAGATCATGTTATTCTGAAAACATCATTTTTAGCTGAATGAAATCAAAACAAACCACCTAGAAGCTATCACATTTTCATAATCAAATAGTTAAAATTTGGCATCATATCGCCTTTTTTTTTTTTCGGCCAGACATATGAAATGCGTTTTGATTGGTTGTTGTATTTTGTTTTATCCTTTGAACCGTTAACACGTAATACTTCTGCAAGGAAACAGATAAAATTTTCTTTTAAAATAACACGTAACGATAAGGATATTCACGAACCAATTAAACAACGATCGGTGTTTTAACACTCATTTATAATTTATATTAACATTTTTACTGAATAAATAAAAGAATTGGTAAAATAAAAAGAACAGAATGACGTAATTTTTCTGTCAATCAATATTTTAATAGAATATTATTACTGTGCTATTATTAAGAATTCGAAAGAAAAGCTAACTATTATAATAATAAATTTCAAGTCGAATGATAAAGAAATTATATAAATGTGCGTTCTAATTATGAGCATTTAAAGTATGGAAGCATACAAATACGATGTAAGCATAGAAACATAAAAAGAAAAAAAAAGTTGCGCTTTTGGAGATGCGTGAATCCAATAAACAATAAATGATTATTCTCTAAAATTGACATAACAAATTAGATATTGATCAATAGTCTCCTAGGTAGATCCTGTTTATAATTTTTTATTTTTTTTTATCTCTTTAACTTTGTAAATAATGAAAAACGTCATTGTCATCAATGATCTTTAAGTGATTTTAAACTCTAATATATTAAAGTGTAAAGCTGAATATTGCAGGAGGGCTTAAACAAATTATGAAAAGTTACGATTATCTGGATGTGCTTTAATTTCTAGCAATTTAGTTTACAGTAATAATCTATGCCATTTCAGAAATTTCCTACAAATGCTTTCTGACCCACAATGAAGCGATTCCGCCCCCCACAAATCTGTTATTGGGAGATTTTTAAATAAATAAATGGTATTTATTAGTATCTGTCAACTGATTACTTATCGTAGTCCTTGCATTTGTCATATAATAGTAAGAATAAATTTTTTTTTAATTTTTGGAAGCTTTTTTTGTTATGTTTTATCCGGAAGAAAATAATTCATAAACAAAATATCAAACTAGCTCCGAATTATTTAGTTGCAATAAAAGGGAGAATATATATTTATAATATATATATTATATATATATATTGAAGTTCAGTGAAAATATCGATTTATTAATTATGCAAAACTTTTATTGTGAGATCTATTTCTAAAATATTCTAAATTTAAAAGTATTCTTGATATCCTGATTTTTAAAACAAAAAACTGAGTTTTTATGCACATCGGGCAAGGAGAGTTCCACTGCGTCAATTGAAGTCAGATTTGGTGTCACAGAATAAAAGGAATAACTCTCGAGTTGTCTTCTTGCTTATTGGTATTCTCCTGTAGCCAAACAGAATGATTTTCCAGCCAATGAAGTTATTGAGCCCACCCATATAGAGTCACGAAACCTTTTGGTTTGTCATCACTTTTCAGCATTTGAACCAAATTTCTTTAATTCAGAAACTTAACTTGCTATCCACCAAGTAAATCTATCCGTATTGTCTTGATAACCGCGATCGATATTGGCATGAAGGAAAGAATTGAAGAGACCGATTCTTTTTAAGAATCTTTTGCGAGTACCCAAGCCAACAGATCTCAACACGTCTTTGAAGGAAAACACGATTTCTAAATATGCAATTTAAGTTCTTGAAAATAAAAATATTAAATTTCTTAAAATCATATCAATATCTACAGACTTGATCAACGAGATATTTTTGGATATCCATTTAACAAATGGTAAATTAGGTAGCTATATTTGGATCTTGTCCAATAGAAAATTGCCATACGCATTCTGTTAATTTCAAATCTAAATCTGTTAAAAAGAACGCATAATCTTTCAAATGGTGATAATAACTTCCAATCCTGTCGAAAAGACATATTGCTGAAGAAAACACTAAAAAGAATTATTGTAAAGTAACAACTACGAATAAATTTAGCACTCTTTAAGATTATATTTCTGATGCTAACAATCTTATTTTTAATGTAAATATCCCAGCTCAATTTTCAAAATTTCCATTTATCTTGGTACGTCATTCTTCTAACTTGAATAACTTTGTCCATTTTGCCATTACTCAAATCCTTCTTGTAGTATTTGAAGGTCTTTATAAATTCAACTTATCAGACAAAACTAAATAGGTTGTCATCGAAAATGGTATCAACTCCACCCATATTATTCAATTTACTAATTCTAAAAGTAAACATACGCTCTAAACTTGACAAATTATTCTACCTCGTACTAAAGGTAATTCAGATTTAGACTTAAACTTCTCTATTTCAATTAAAATTGAAAATTTAACGAAAGGCTCTGTGCCATGCTGTATTTAGAGCAATATTTTCTTTGTTAATTTGAAAATCTGTGGTTCAAAAATAACGACATTTAAAATGTGGTGAAGCCCACTTTCACAAAAACGTTATATTAATTATATCGTTCAACGATTCGATTCTGAACTAACATGAATTACAGACATGAAGGACCTATCGCCTCGAGAGGGTTGAACCGAAAGTTCCAAAATTGAAAAATAAGTAAATAAATTAATAAAAACAACTACAGGTGATCCAACAGATTCGAGAAGTTTCATCACTTTTTCTTTCTCTGATGCGAATGAACTTTGATCTTCCAATTATCTTTTATTTATGCTTTTAGAGTTGTATCATTTTGGCAGTATTTTCTAAAAGTTAAATTGCTGTCAGCCCACGTGTTGTTGATAAATAAAATTTGCCAACCACGTTTCCTATTATCCCTGATTTTCCAAGTAATTACTTCTTCAAAACACAATGTTAAGGACCACCCTTCGATCACTTGTTCCAGCTCAATTTCATTGAATGCAAAAAATTTTCTCGATGTTTCTTTTTCCACTGAAGGTTTTATTTTTGTCAATATGGGAAGTAATTTTCTTAGAGATGTCACTGTCTCTTGTTTAATAAAAAAATATTCATACAAAAGTCTTGGATTGTTTGACATACTTGTCTCTTAAGTCATTAATTTCTCAATTTCGATTAGGTCTTTTACGGTGACATAGAAATATACATTTCATTCAATACTGACACTTTCTAATTTTTCTGATGGTAAATTATGACAGTCTAGTTGCTTGAGAAGTTCTTTTCATAGCTTGAGGAAGAGAAATATTTTAAGGGCTTAGCTCAAGGGTGGCCAACCCGCATCCAGCCTTGAATATTTTTATGGCCTGAGATTTATCACACTTTTACAAAATATATTTATTTTATAATATATATAGGAAAACCAAACTACTATAATATATATTTATTTTATATATATTATAGTGAAAACCAACGTATTAAAAAATACATTATGTGTGCATCTATATATTCAAAAATTAACTGTTATAATTATGAGAAAAATTAACTTTGACTTTAAAATAATATTCTTGCGAATATATGACAGATATTGCCTGTTTTATTTATGAGTTTACAGTTAGGAGTGCGCAGAATAATTAAATTATATTCTGCGGACTCATGATGAGTG
This sequence comes from Caerostris extrusa, assembly GCA_021605095.1. Taxonomy (NCBI): domain Eukaryota; kingdom Metazoa; phylum Arthropoda; class Arachnida; order Araneae; family Araneidae; genus Caerostris; species Caerostris extrusa. The sequence continues at coordinate 32,712 of BPLR01018304.1, read as the reverse complement.
GAGAAACAAATATCTCCCGAGTAAAATAACAATTTTTAAATATTTAATATCTTTTATTTTATTTCTATTTATATATTTGTTTATATTTCGTTTTTAGTGTTATATATTTCTTTAGAATGTGCGTTTAGTATCATTATTATTAATCTATGTTAACATGCTGGAATAATAATAAACATAAAAATAATAGCTCATTATGTTTCAATTTGTCCCTCAAAAAATGTCTACTGGGGTCTAAATCTAATATGGGGATGCATAATTTTTTTTATATGCGGTCCGCGCAGTAATGAGGCATTTCCAAAGTGGTTCACAAGATGTTGGCCATCCCTGGTTTAGCTCTTACTTCTCGGAGCAAAATTGTGTTACATTATGCACTTGATAGAAATATTGTCTATTTTATTTATGATTTCACTGTTAGGAGTTCGAAGAATAATTAAATTATATTCTGCGAACTCATGATAACGTCTCTCTTATACCGAAAGTGCATTTTCAAGAATAATAGTAATGTATAAGGAACCAAAAAAAAAAAAATTTATATTTATATTTTCTTATCTTATTGTTTTTATTTGACCGTAATGAGTGTGAACCACTGATATCATAATTTTGTGTAGTTTTTCAGAAAGCTTACTTAATTTTATATCGACTTCGAAATTTATAAATAAAAATTTGAGTATCGGTACAAATAAATTATGTTTTAGACCACTGTTTCCCAGTAGTAGTAGTATCAAGTGCATTTGAGAGAGGGGGGGGCATTTAATAAAAAATAAAGGGGCAATTGAAAGAGAACTGTAAAGCATAAGAACTATTGGAGGAACAGAAGATAAGAATATTTGTACGTAATTTACCTGTTGTATAAAAATTACAAAACTAGATTTCTATAATTTACCCTGGATTATATTCTGTAATACAATTCTTTTTAATTACATTCTTTCATCGTTTTAGTTGGACATGGGTTTGGAACAAATAAAAAAAAAAAAAAAAAAAGAAAAGAAAAAAAAAAGAAGAAAACCACCCCCTGGATTGGAGGGTGGGTGGAAGAAACCGATTACAAATAATAAAATCCTCGTGATTTAAGAATATTGCCAACAAAATATAGAGTCAATGATTAATTGATTGATAGCAGTGTACCTGATTAATCCTTTTCATTAGGATATTTTTAATGTTATCCGGAATTTTTTCCATATTCTTTTTTTTTCTTCGTTGACACAACAACTTCTTGGCGGCCAAGGGCGTCTGCCTACTGACAGATGTATATATATATATAATTTTTAATGTTATCCGGAACAACCCCTTGGCGGTATATGTATATACCGCCAAGGGGTTGTTGTGCCAACGAAGAAAAAAAAAAAAAAAGAAGAATATGGAAAAATTCCGGATAACATTAAAAATTATCCTAATGAAAAGGATTAATCAGATACACTGCTATCAATCAATTAATCATTGACTCTATATTTTGTTGGCAATATATATATATATATATATCTACCTACTGACAGATAGATATATTAATTATTTTAAACTTTTTGTCTCATGTGAATGTTACTAAGATTGATTTTAATAAATATTTTTTTAATTTCAAACCATCAATGTGTTTTATTTACAGAATCTTAATTTACTATGTTTTACTACACAAAATTATTATATCTTTCTGGGTTTTTTTTTCTCTTAATTAGATTTCAAGGGACTTAGAGCAATTTTTTCTTCTTAAAAGTGGATGGTAGGGCAAAAAGTTTGTATTATTTTAAACTAACAACTTTTGGTTAATTTCGATGCATAATATGTATAAAGTTCTTTTTGGCTAATTTCAGTGTATAATGCATGTTGCAACTCAGAAATTTATAAATGCTGTAAAGCTGCCATATATTTTAAAATTTATTAAAATCAATACATTAAATTGGGCTTCTCATGTATTTAGAATGAATGATTTAAACTCTGTAAAAAAAGCTCGTTTTTGGCAAAGCCACAGGGACAAAGAGGAAGAGGACGACCCAAGTTCTGATGGATAGATGCTGTTGAAAAAAAGGTTTTGCTGTACTGGAGGTTAAGAATTGGAGGACCAATATCATCGAGAGGAATTCATGAAAATCTCTTTAACCCACCCTTCTCGCCTTGACCCACCCTGAGCTGTCGTGCTAGTGATGATGGAAAAAAACGATTGTAGTAGATGATAGTACTGGATGATAATGGTATAAACAGTTAGTAGTAGTTGTATATGGTAGTAAATAAACAGTTAGTAGTAGTTGTGTATACTGATAGTAGTAGATAGTAGTAGTGATGTAAACTGATAGTAGTAGATAGTGCTGGTGATACTTACAGTAGTAGTGATGCAAACTGATATTACTGGTGATATTTATAGTGGTCAGATTAATGATATTTAGTACAATGTAGTAGTCAGTATAACGATATTTCTAGTAGTCAGCTTATATGGTGTAAGTTGATATGAAATGAATGATTTAAACCCTGTTAAAAGACTCGTTTTGGCAAAGCCACAAGGACAAAAAAAGAAGAGGACGATCCAAGTTGCTATGGATAGACGCTGTTGAAATGATTTTGCTGGACTGTAAGTTAAGAATTGGAGGGCCATTGCCACCCAGAGGAATGCAGGGAAATCTCTTCAAAGGAAAGCCTTGGTCCTCCTGGGCGGTCGTGCTAGTGATAATGATGATGATGATGTAAACTGATTGTAGTAGATGATAGTGCTGGTGATATTTATAGTAGTAGTGGTGTAAACTAATAGTAGTAGATAGTGCTGGTGATACTTATAGTAGTAGTGATGTAAACTGATGTAGTAGTGGTGTAAACTGATAGTAGTAGTGGTGTAAACTGATAGTAGTAGATGATAGTACTAGTGATACTTGCAGTAGTGGTGTAAACTGATAGTACTGGTGTTATTTATAGTAATAATGGTGTAGCTGATATGAAATGAATGATTTAAACCCTGTAAAAAGGCTTGTTTTGGCAAATTCACAGGGACAATGACCCAAGTTGCGATAGATAGACGTTGTTGAAAACGAATTTGCTAGGTTATGAATTGGAGGATCAGTGTCACCCAGAGGAATGCATAGAAATCTCTTCAAAGGATAAATCCATCTTGGGTGTCGTACTATTGATGATGATGATGATGATGAATGCATGTTATGTAAAGGAAATAAAAGAATCAAGTGATTCGTCATCACAATTTTATTCTCCCCAAGTAACAGAGTCATTTACAGCAACTTCATGGACAAGTATAAAAATTTAAACATTAGAAATAACAATGGTGCTAAGTCTCCCAGGTGAGAGCCAACGATCACCTTCAGAATCAATACCTCCTCAATTCTCCACTAAAAAATACGAAAACAAATGACACTAAGAGTGCTATTTACAGAAGCACTACCCAGAGTGATTCTTCTTTCCTGTACTTTTAATAAGTGTCTTAGGAAATTGCTGAAATTTGTAACAGAAATGTCGTTAAAAATTTCTAAACTTTAATTGATAATTAATAAGTGGTCATTGATTGGAAAAAGGAAAAGTTATTTAGTTCATGGAAAATTGCTTTTGTACATTCAGAGAAAAATTATAATTATGAAGACTATTTAGTTTAATTTTGCATTATGTCTATTTTTTAAATATTTTATTTTGAAAATTTTATACTTTCAAAAATTAAGTCACAAAAATATCACATTAATTGATAGTAAAATTGTTAATCATATTTCTGTTCAATATATCAGTTAAACGATTCAATCCAAAATAACATATCTTATTATTATGATTAATTGGTTAATTTTTACATTGTTAATAGAAAAAAAAATTAGAATATATATTTGATTAATAAATAATTATACTATTATTAAAAATATTCCAGCTGTAGAATTTGTTGCAGATTTAAATTATTTTCACAAATTTAAGGTTTTTTTTTTCCATAAATCAGCAAATTTATTAGTTTTTAGAGACCCTGAATTAAAATTTTTCATAAGATCCTTTTTCTATTTATTTGTATTTTTTCATTTCTTACATTTTTAATGAAAGAATATGGAAATAATAATAATAAAATTAAATACAGAAATTCTAATTTAAATAATTTAATGTTAGCACTGAACAAATCATAATGCAAATAAATTAAAATAAATAGAATTTAATTTCAATGATTTGGAATATATTTATGGACTCTGCTTTTTCGTAAAATATTAAACTTTTCATTTTTAAAAAAGCGTGTTTGGTTTTTATCTTGATAATTATAATGACAAAAATTAAGTTTTTAATTGAAGTATATTTTTACTTGAAATTGTTAAGATTGTGCAGATTTTAAGACATAAAATTAAATTCCAAAAGCTTTTTATTCATAAATGTCTTAAAAAAAGAATTTCAGTTAATTTATATATTTGAAATTTGTATATATTTATTTTTTAAATTCTGGTTTACTGGTTTCAAAACTGAATAAAAACATAATTTTCCACGACAGTCTTGCTACAAAATGTTGTTACAAAAGGATAAATATATATATGTTTTTAAATTGCGTATTCTTTCTATAAAAGCAGTAAAAATAGTTCTAAACAATTAAATATAAATATTAAATGACTATTATATTAAAAGAGTCAAATAAATAAGAATAGTACAAAATTACTAAATACATAACAGCTAAGACACTCTTAAAAACTGCTTTACAGATGTGTTCAATCACATAAAAACACTTCATATCAGTAGTTACAATAGAATATGAATTAGCCAATTAGTAGTTATAATAGAATATGAATTAGTCAATTTATTTGTAAAATAGATAAAATTAAAAAATACAATAAAATAACAATCAATTCGGTCGCAAGTCAGCTTAGGTAAATTTGTTTGATTGCAATTATTGGTCAACGATTTGTGCTTTATAATCAGTATAAAAAACAAATGTGATTAGTATTTCAGTCTTTGTTCAAGAGAAAAGAGGGAATTATTATCATGGATTATCAATTTTAAATATAAGCAATACTAAGAAAAAGTTGTGTTACTCAATTACTGTATGATTCGAATTCAATTGCAAAATCAATTCGTTGCAATGGATATTTGAGATGTTAGGAATGTTGAGATTTAGATTTTAAATTGAGAATGGTAATAATTTTAATTCAGCAATATTAAGAAAAACTTTAAAAAAAAAATATATTATCTCAAACAAGTATGTTTTCTTAGTCATGTATTACTGATTTTTATTTTATTTTGATGAAACATAAATATGATGAATTAAAATAAATAGGTGATTAAATAAATAGGTTATAAATATTAAAATAGTAACATTAAGTAATGGGTGATAAATTATATATAATAAATAAATAGATGATTAAAAATTAACTGTATAATTTTTTATTTTGAAGATAAAAAAGATTTAGAATGGATATTTGATTTTTCTTTTCATATGTCAGCAAATATATTATTATTTAGAGACTCGAAATTAAAATTTTTCATAAGATCATTTTATGTTTATTTGTATTTTCTTAATTATTAAATTTTTTAATGAAATAATTTAAAAATAATATTAACAACAATTACAAACAGGAATTCTTATTTGTGTGATTGTTTAATGTAAGAACTTAACAAATCATAATGTCAACAAGATGAAAATAAAAATAATTTAATTTCAACTATTTGGGATACATTTATTAACTCTGTTTTTTTCATAAAATGTTAATTCTTTCAATTTTTAAAAAAAAAAAACATGTTTGGTTTTTTATCTCGATAATTTAATCAGGATCATATAATTAGTGATTGATTTTAATAATGATTATATAATTAGGTATTCAGGTGATCTACTTGTAGATATCTGAACACTTTAATGATGTATCAATAATCAGGAATAATCTCAACCTTGCTCATTCTGCTCCGACCAACTAGCAACTATCCTGTGAGCAAGTGAAAGAGCTAAGCTCGTGAGGGTACTTCTGGCTGTAATGCGCACAGACGAATTGAGCTCGCTTTGTCATAACTGTACACTATTTGCATTTTCAAATTGAACTTATTAGCGTCCTGAGAAAACTTTCACTTTATTTTAATAAATATTGCAACTGTATTTTTTTTATAAATGATTTACAGAAGATAGTTGTTTTAAAATTGTGCTGAATATGAAATATTTTTATGTATCATTTCTGTTAAACATTACAAAAACATTCAGGCATTTTTTTTTGCTAAGAACACTGGTAACGTAATTTTAAAATTGAGGTTTTGGAATGCTAATACTATAAAGCTTTTTGTGTTAGTAACATTTTAAATTTTAGCTGCAATGATTTAGACAAAAAGGTATTCTTTCTCTATAAATAGTTACACAGACTCTTTAACACAGATTTTCAAAGTCAAAGCAAGAATCTATTGTTTTTTTATCCCATTTGGTAGACAGCAACGTCTAGACCACATCCAAGAACCCATGAGGTCTCATGAAATGAGGCAAAGCTTCTGTCGCGATGGAGCACCTATAGGTAGAAGTCTGACTTGGCTCCGTGACGCTGACTTTTTATGGGGTAGGATTGTCAATCCTATGTCCAACAATCATATTAGATCAGGACCTATGGTTTAAAGTGGATTCCGAATCACTATAACAGCCGAAACTCGAACCCAAAACCAGTGGAACCGAGACCCTGACACACCCTGTAAAACTATAGTCGATGAAAAAGAGTATTGAAGATTCAGCATATTAGAAAGAATTTGCGTACTGAAATCAATAAGGTAATTGAAATTTGTGTTTTTTTTTTTACATGATGTGATAGCGTGGCCGTATTTATAATAATTCATATGTAATTATTGTGCTGAGTCCGTTAGGTAAACACTATTTATAAAAAAAAAATGACACCACTCAAACGACAATTTTGAAATTACGTTACTTTGTGCGATATTAGAGTTTTTGCAAAACGATATACAGTGACACTACATTATTTTTATTTACAAATATTTTCATTAAAAACTCTTGTGAAACATCCGTATTAATACATATTTGGTTCATGTTTTTCTCACAAAGTTCATATTTCTTTTGCAATTTAGGCAGTTTCATAGACCATTGTTATATGTATTTTGTGAAGAAAATAAATTAGATTTGTTTTTAATATACGTTTGTGGAAAGTGCCAGCTAGTAGGTGGGTACTTTTGAGCAAACCACTATGAGACGTAATTTTTAAAATTTCGCGTTAGCACTGAAAAGAAATGTTGTGAAATTTTTGTGAAACATCCGTATTAATACATATTAGTTTCATGTTTTTCTCACATGTTGATATTTCTTTTTACATTTTAGGCAATTTCATAGATCATTGTCCTACATGTGTAGAAAAGGAAATATATTTAGTTCCATTATACATTTGTACTGAGTGCCAGGTTGTAGGTGGGTATTAAACAAACATATGTATTATAAGGCATAATTTTTAAAATTTAACGTTAGCGTTACTGTAACTATATGCAAAAACCCTTCATTCATTCTCAATTCATTCTTTCTCGAACACATTCTGTGCACTATGAGTGTCAAAGACATACAACTAAATATCTAACAATACAAATAAAAAACGATAAATAATGAATTAAAACTATGCGAAAAAAGGAATGAACGAAAAAAACGTGTTGGAATCGGGAGATTCTACGAGAGAAAGCAGGAGGTGGAAGACATTCGATGGCTCGTATATAGTTTTTTAACAGGAGTGTTCGGTTTTCGTTCGGAAGAAAGAGTGCGATATCAAAATCGAGTGCAAAATATATCCCCTCTTCAGGTGGAGAGGTTAGTTCTACAAATGGTTCTGTCTTCATATCAAACATTGGACCTCAGTGTGGCAAAAGGTGTCTATGTCTTAGAGGCTATTCAAGTAGTGCAGGACATAGTGCAGCACGAGATCGTAGCAGTATTTGTACTCCGTCTGGAAAAGAAAAGAAGAGTGTTATCACAGCATTAGTAGAGTTTTAAAAAGAGCATCAAGTATATATATATTTTATATTGGATGTACATTGAAAATCATTGGAAATATTATAAAATTTACTAATCGGAAAAAATAGTTTGTAAAGCAATTTGGATGTGAGATTTCCTGGTTGTTCTTAGTTTGTTTGCATTTAATTTTGAACGTGTACCATTTTAAGTCGAGCATAAGATGTTATGCTGTATATAATCTCAGTTAGTTTATGTTTATAAAAAACTACATTACCCATCAATTAACAAATTTTGTCTGTGTGAATTGAATTAGTGCTTCTTGTAATATTTGAATAATTGCTTCTTTTGCTTCTAGTAATAGAACAATTGCTTCTTCAAAAGTTCTAGAGTTATTAAATTTTGTTATATTGTTGTGTTTATTGAATTTGATAGTTCTTGTGGGGATTCTGCACTTTACCGCTCTGATTTTTTCCTTTTCTGCTCCAAATAGAATCATCAAAACTGCAATATTTTGAAACTGCAGCGAATATTTTGTTTGTTTAAGAAGGACTTGAAAAAAACTGTATGCAAGAAAAAATCCAAGAAAACAAATGGAACTCTAAAGATCAGAATTCCCATTCTTGTAGCATTCTGACCAATTGCTTCATTAATTTTTGGTTTATTGAACATTGTTATACTCCCATGTGTATTCGTCCATCAAAGTATGTTCACATGATAAATTGAAAATTCATGAAAGGAATTTGGTCTTTTGAAATATTTTTTCTGTCTGTTTAAAAAGATTTTCAAAATAATTAAATTACGAGCAAGTAAAGGACCTGTAACAAAACCAATAAAATTGTTGTGTATCAGATACTGGTTATAATAATGAAAAAAAAAATATTTTATTACAAAATAATATCTTGGAGAATACAATTACTTTAATACATTATAATAATATTTTTAAAAAGTAGATGTTAGAAAAAGAAAAAGAATTCAGTACTGTCAATTCCATGCAATGATTTTTTCACTCTATTATGACAATTATTATTTTATTTTCATTTTTACCATTACAACTGTGTTTATTGAAACAAAAACAAGCCTTCACTTAGATTATGATTCTAAATTAAATGCAATTCCTAAAACATACCGCACTGCAGATCATAAAACTCAAGTTATGGCTTGGTGTCAAAAAGTCTATAGAAGGTTTAATTTTTCTACATTTCTCAATGGAATAAATAAATTAGAGAAATGATCGATGATTCAAACTCACCATGTTTTCCACTAGTTGTGGTCTGTGTCTACGCACTGTTTTAACTGCCTGGAAAACATCCACTTCTCCGTGTTGAATCACTTGTTCGATGGCCACGCACGCGGCGCAGTACACGCCAACGCGGCTCTTTCCATTGCTGAATTAACATAAAAAAAAGTAAAAAAATTACTTACACGTAAAGATTTCTATAACATGCTAATTTTTTAAATTCTATTAGGATACTTGTTATTACCCTAAGTACACAATCTATTAGGTATTCTTAGTTTTCTAGAAAATTATACACAATTATTAGATTGTACAATTTATTAGATTCCCACTCTACTAATCTTCTTCTTCTTCAATGGCTCAACAGCCCCATGGTGGTCAAGGCCGTCTGCCTACTGGCAGATTTCGTGATAAGAGATCTTTTTTTAAGGGGTAGGGTTCTCAGCCCTAGCGCTCTGCAGTCATATTAGACCTTAGGGGCCTGAATTCTTAGTGGTTAGCGCTCTGGCGCTCTGTACCACAAGTATAGGGTTCGAATCCCGGCGGTACCATGGATGTTTGTAGTAGTTCGGAATCCACTTTAAGCCATAGGTCACGGTCTCATATGACCGTAGAGCGTCGCAGAGCCCATTCAGACCTCCTCTCACCCACATTATTCCCAAACTGTAAAGGGGCAACTCAGCTCTCAACTGAAGTTTTCTTTTAGTTCTGTGTTTTTTTTTCTTGTTTCATATTATAATATTCAGCATTCTGCTTTTGAATTTTGTTCTATAAGCATTTTTTATTTGGTATAATGTGTACCCTCTATTAAAAAACAATATTCTCAACGTTGAAGTTTTCTTTAGTTTAATGTAAAAAAAACTTAAAATTAAAAAGTACAATAAAAATATTTAGTAACCTTTAGTTTAACTTTAACTACATTTTGATAAGCCTTTTGTATACAATCATTAATAAATTGTGTGTATATTTTTTGTGTGCTATGTATTACAGTACATCAGTGAAGTGATTTTCAGAGTCATTAAATTTGATATTTATTTCCTGAAACAAATCTATCGACTTAGATGAGGACTAGAGCAGGTCTAGAGGATCTAGAACACAATAGCTGGTCCTAAGTTACACGCTGTTTCTACAGATAAATACATAATAATAACATTCGCAACATTGAAGTTTTATTTAGATTGTAAAAATTAGTAAAACGTTTTATTTGTACTCAATAATGAATTGTGATGACGTTTCATGTATATTTCCAAAACAATTCAAAATTATTGTTACTTTCTCATTTGTCCAATAAAACACTCACAGACTGCAAATTATTCGCAAACTCATATTTTATTCTTTAAGTAACAAACATTTTAATATTTGAAATTACCCCACTTCAAATACATGTTTTTTTTACTTGTAATAGAAGAATTATATTGATTTTTTTAAACATTTTTATCTCGTGCAAATAAACTCACGTTCCAGCATACGTGTCAGCATCAGAGCTTCACGTGTCAGTTTACATTTATTTTAAATCTTTATTATAATCCTTTAATCAATAGAAACTCTGCTTTACCTCTTAATATCAAAATACTAATATATCTCTCTTATCTTCGTCCAGTATTAGCTTAGGCAAGCCCATTTTGGGGTTCCGTTGCACGTACTAATTTTGAAATTATTCAAAGGTTCGAGAACAAAACTCTCAGAATGTTAACGAATTCACCCTGGTATTTTCGTAATGACGATATTAGACGAGCTCTCCCGATTCCAAGTTTAAGACAATTTGTTCACAAAATTTCTACTAAATTCTATAATGATATGCAAAACATCAATAACCCCGTTTTAAATATCCTACAAAAATTACGATTGTGATATTTCTTCCCGCAAACATAGCAAAAGACCTCGCACTGTTCTAAATATTTTAAATTAATTCCTTATCATGAAGATTTTCTCCTACTCTGACTGATTTATTACCCATAACTGTCTAGATGAAAAAAAGTTCGTCTTTTTTCTAAGCTGTTTTTACTCCTAATTTGACCTTTGCCCACTCTGTTTTATTTTTGATTACATGCAACTGATTTCATCAACATTTACACTTTTGAAATGTTTGTTATTTTTCCTTTTATAATTTTATAAATTAAATAATTCTATTTTTTTAAAAAAGGATATTTAATTATCTCTTCTTCTTATTAATTCAAATAGCATGAAACCACCGCTATGTTTTAACATTTAACAATGAAGGTGCTGGAGAGACGCTACGCGCCCATGGATCTCCGTATTAATCTACAATAAGAGAATGTCTGTTATAGATAGCTAATAAAAACCAATCAATCAATCGCTTCTTTTAATTACCAAACTTATTTAGGGCAAATTTTCTTCTTACTTCCTCTATAGCGGCCAAGAGAGAAGTATCTTCTCAGGTAAAAGTCTAGTTTGTTTTCATTTATTTTATGTATGCCATATATATTATAGCATATAAGTAAATTGATTTTTGGAGCCATTGAGATTAATAATAATTACTTCACCCAACAACGTTATCGACTTACGTGGAGAGGACAATGACCGGCCCATAAGCTGAGCGCTGCCTCCACCGCTCCACCATGTTCATGAGCTCCACCAGGGCATTTGTAGACGTCGGCACTTTGTGGCCCAGGGGCCAGCACGTGATCTGGAAGATCTGAGTCGTTTTCGGCTCTGCTTTTACGCCAGCCATCAATTCCGTGAGAGACACAACCTGTTGAGGAAAAATGAAATGCTACAATTTATATTCCTCGTAGACTTGGCAAATAATTTATCCATATGGATTGACTGATTTGAAGGCTATACTTTTTTACTTAATAAAGATTCTTCTTCAATGGCGCAACAATCTACAATTTGCACATCTGAGTCTAAGAAACATGTTTTGGCCTAACCTGTAAAGGTCTTCTTCTTTTTTTGTTTGGCTTAAAATCAGTTTTTATAAATTTGTCTGTAGCTTCTATTAGGAAGCATGAAGTTTTTTTGCAATAGTTCCTTTTTTGTAAGTCGTATTGTCTTTTAAAACAAGAGATGTGACTTTAATAAGAGACATACGTACTTGTGCAGGATATTATAAATAATTTTTTTTGTTAATTATGCCACTTATTTTACGAGTAGAAATATTTAAACTATATTTTTTATATATTTTTTAATAATCGAAAGGAAGTATTTATTTCAGTATAAAGCTGTAATATAGCCTTCGATTCTTTGCTTATTTTCCAGCAATATTTTAAAGCAAAGAACAATTCGAATGATGAAAACGATAATTAAATTTCATCCGAATTGATACCATTCAGTTTTTTAATTTGTTTAAATTTAATTCATGGATAGAATCAAAATCGTTACAAGAACGCCTGAATACCTTCTGTATTTATTTTTCAAAAACATTTTTTTAGGTTTTTTTAAATTGTGGTTTAATTTTAACTGAATACATTATTTACATTAATTAAAATCAATAAATAATGATCTAAAGTCTATTAATCATACAATTAGTAATAAAAAAACAGTTTAAAGATGTGATTAATTTTGTTTTTGTATTTCATATTTTGCTTTCTACTCATAGTTGAAAATAATAATTGAATTGCTTTTGTAGTTTTTTACGACAACCATGCAACAAGTATTCTTATGAATTCTAAATACATCAAAACAACGGCACATCTACAAACAAAATAATTCATTATAACATTTTAGAATTTAAAAATTTTTTTGAAGCTATTCAAAATTTAAAAAAAAAAAAAAAAATAATAATAAAATAGCTTTCCCAAATGCTTTTCTTACCAATAACTTTTTTTTTTTTTTCTTTCAGTTTAATATAAATAAAAAGTTAGGTATATGAATATACATATCAATTAATGAACAATGATAATAAAGATAAAAATTTTCCTAAATATTTTTTCAATAATTTTCTCTTTGAGTTGTCAATATATACATAGAATAATAAGCAATATATTTAATATTTTTTAACTTAAAAATGATTTTTTGTTGTAATAAATATTTTTTCCAATAATTTTTCTCTTTGAGCTATCAATATACAATAATAATAAATAATCGATATATTTAATATTTTTAGTTTAAAAATGACTTTTTGTTGAAATAAATTTTTTTCCAATAATTTTCTCTTTGAGTTATCAATATATACATAGAATAATAATCAATATATTTAATATTTTTTAGCAAAAATTAAACTTTTTCGTCGTAATCCATCAAAGCACCAAAGCTAAAAAATTCAAAAATAAGCTTACTCGTTTCAAAACTTTAAAAATCCAAGTTTTGATGTTTGGGTAGTGGTTTGAAGAAACTAATTCCACTGTAAAAACCGGGCCGTATTTTTTCTTCTTATCTCTTTCTGTAGGCCAAAATGGTGGATAAGTCTGAAGGAAAAAAACAGTCAATGTCAGAACAAAAAAACTTTAAATATTTTCCCATATAAAGTTCATGAAAACTTATGAATTAGGCAAAGAGTAGCATTTTTCAAAAGGGAAGTGTTGTAACATTTCGTTCCCAGGAGAGAGTAATGTATATTCCTTAACAAGTGCATAATAACAACCTCTCACTCAAATTTGACAGCAGATAAGCAGTGTTGTGGATACTTATATTACATGCAATTAGTGTTTTGTACTAATGAGAACAACCTGCCACTCAAATCTGATAGCAAATAATCAGTATCATGGACAATAAGATCACATGAAATTAACTCTTGTCTGTTCGGCCTTTACAGGTCAAAACAATTACAGATGGATTACATCATGATTGGTGATAGACCATGTGCTGAAGAAATGACTACTCCAATAAGAAGTGAGGGAAGCTGACCTCTCCCTCTTCTTGACGGATGTTCTTAATGGGAGGTTTTGGAGAAGAAGGGATTTCTGTAACGAGTCGACAAGATGTGTTTTTTTTCTGACAGAGATTGAACAGGCTGGAGTTTCCGCCTGCTTACAACGTGAGCCTCTTTTGGTTTCGTGTATCATATCATGTGATAATTAAGGTCTGCCGCAGACCTGGTGAAATAGATTCGTCGTAGACTTGAAATTTTAATTCTTTATTTTCATTTTTTGTAAATAATAAGGTTGTAATAGAGTTCTGTCTGTATATATAATATATATTATATATATATATATATATATATATATATATATATATATATATATATATATATATATATATATATATATATATATATAATGCTTGTAAATAAAATTTAAAGACTATCCATGAACTTGAAAGTGGCCCTGTTCTTGAAGCCATTATAGGTCTTGTATAGGTCGAGACGATACAAAAGTAATAAAATTTAAGAAGGTGGTAATATTAAAAATATGGTAAAATAAAAAAAATTTCCAAATAACTGAACAAAAGCGTTAATTTAAATCGCAGTAAAGTCTGTATCCCGTAAATTTAAAAAAACAACAACTTGTATTTTGACATATCAAACAAGACCTAAATATTCAGAATTATTCGTTATTTCAAGAGCATAAAATCCTCTTAATTCAAAATATTAAGACATTCTTCTGTAAGCTTTTACATACACCTTCAAGTTTGAGTTTCATAAATTTAATATAAAGGTAAATAAAACTTTATATTTCATTATCTTTTCTTTTTCATGCATCTTTAAAATAATGTTTCTAGTGAAGTAAATAAAATGTGTGCTGTCAAGCAATACATAACACATAATTTATTTGTGAAAGATAATATAATTATAAGAATACCTTTATTTTAAGAAGGAATTATTATTAGCTATTTCTGAAAATACTTATGAATTGTGTGATTAATCATGTAGATTTTCCACGCTAGTGGTTGTGGATTGTACTTATAATAAGACTTACATTCGATGGTGGTGGATTGCACAGAACGACAACTGTATTGCAGTCATGGTCATAAACGAGCGACCAAAAGTCCTGAATGGTTCTATGCAAAGGCCACTCTGTGTTGATGTATTCTTTTGATCTTGTGTATCCCTAATGGAAGACATAAGAAATCAGAAATGTAAGAAAAGATTCTAAATATGCATCTGCTATTCTATATATAGATTAATTAAAATCTATATCTAAAGTATATATATATATAATAAATTCTAACATATTAGATAAATTAAAATGAACATTTTTATAATTAACTATAATAATTTATTATAAATAGTGATATAATGAAAAAAATTTACGTAATGTAGAAGGATTAAATTTTGTTTACATATTTAATATGTGACTCATCAAGGTCACACAAACAACATCTAAATATGAATGGTCCAATCCAAAGTACATACTTATAAATACAGCTCAAAAAATAAAACAAATCTTAAATTTACAAACTCTTCTGAGGTTGAAACTAAAGCAATATCTTGCAAATAGATTTGTAAGCTATTGTTAAGTTGATAATATTGAGGTTGGGAATGTATTTGTTAAATAACTTTCACAACCTCATAAAAATTTAAATAATTGAAAATAAAACTTTTATTAAATAAAAACAAAATTCACTTAAAAATATAAGTTAATAAATAAACAAAATTTTAAAAAATAATAATTTTGGAGATTAATTATAAAATAATTTTCCAGAATTATGAAAGCTAAATAAAAAGTTCAAAAACTGCCTTACGTCAACAAATACTGCATTAATATAGTCTGTATTATCATTGCTTTGAAATGATGTCAAGTAGGGTCGGAAGTTGTCAGCTGAAAAGTAATTAATTAATTAACTTAATAATTATTAATACAAATCTTTGAAACTAGTGAATACATATAAGATGAAAAAGATGCAATAATTTATATAATGCAGACGAAATAATTGGGCCAATTCAACGGCACAATATAGATTAATTAATTTAATATCACTTACTAAATATAAATAAATAAATTAATTAGTTTGATAAATTAATTATTCATAATAATTAAGTAAATATTTTTTGTGATTATTAATTAAACACATTAATCAGATTTATTTAATTATTTGGAATAATTAGTTAATTAATTTAATTATTATTTGTAATAATTAATTAATTTAATATTACAAACAGATTGTTTGAACTAACAAAAGGAAAATAACTATGCCTCAATACTGAAAGTGCAAATGGTTTTTAAAATAGTATATTCAGATTTTTATCTAACATTTAAATAATCAAACAAGTCTAATGAGAATGAAAAATAAAGTAAATGGGAATTTTTAATACAGTATTTAATAAGTGGATCTCGTCAAAAACATAGCAACATTTTTTAACATTTAAGCTGTTAATGTTTTTAAAAATTTTCATTTATTATATTGATATTTAGATTTTATTTAATAATTTTCTTCTAAAGATAAAAAAAAAAAAAAAAAAAAAAAAGGATCATCTATCGCAGTTTTATAAGAATTTTTACAAAATCAAGAATTTAAAAGACACTTTTACACACACACAAATATTTAAATTATATATATATATATATATATATATATAAACAAAACTTCTATTCGAGTCATTAAACATAGTTATTCAAAATTCCTAGTTACATATTTCTAGTTATATTTGTTTAATTAGCCACTTTAAAATTTCTTTCTTGTCTTCAAAACAAAGTCTTTCAAACAAATAAAAAATTTTTTAAAACGAACTTGACTGCAAAACTTTTAGCGTGGACTAATTACTCTACTCTATTCAAAACGAGTACAACATACAAATATCAATCTTAGATGCCATCAAGTCAGTTCCTTTAAAAAAAAAGTAGCCCTTTTTATAAATGCCATAAAACTTCTTAAACAAATGTACTAACTTCATTCCAAAAAAAGTAAAAAATAAATAAATGAATAAAAAGTTCTCGAAAGACACCATGAAAAAGAAAACACACGACGGGCGCTCTCCAAACTCGAGTTAAAGAAGTACAAGAAGTACCATTCAAAGAGTACTTAAGCTACAGTAGGTGGAACAAATGAAGTACAGTTACAAATGGCACCCATTAGATGGCATACTCACGTGGCACGATAGAGACATCTCTGTTTTTGTCCCTGTTTTCCGGTCTGTGTCCACCAGCGCAGTCGCCGATCGATAGCTTCGAAGAGTTCTTGCAAATTTTCTAAACATATATATACATACAGATTACATTTTTTGAAAAAATGGCTCAACAGTGCTCAGTTTAATGGCATAATTTTTCACAAGAAACATAAAAACTTTTATCAGTTTCATACATATACATATTTTGCAAACTTGTCACCTATATATTTCAATAATGTTTTGCTGCAATTTTTTCCAAAAGAAGAGATTTTTGTTATTATTGACTTCTATTTTATTGAATATGACTATATTTTAAAAAACTTTTAAGTTTGATAATTTCAGTTTTGAAAATTTCATCTTTTTATGGACTGTTACCACCCTGAGACTTTTATTACTTTATTAGACAGATTTTTTTACACATATGTTTTCTGAAAAGCTCTACTTGGAACAGAAAATTGCATTAAAATATTGTTTCTCTTTCACATGCTGTAAATGTTGTTTCATTTTCATTATTGGATTTAACTATATTTTTAAACTTTTAAATTCTTCAATTTCAGTTTGGAAAATTTCACCTATATAGATGGTTACCACCCTGAGACTTTTACTACTTTATTAGACAGATTTTTTTGCACATTTTTTTTCTGAAAAACTCTTTTTAGAACAGATAATTGCATTAAATATTATTTTTCTTTCATATCCACATAGTTGTTTTATGTGCTATGTTTAAAGATGCTTCCGATTATTTTCCCCTCAGATTATACTACTACCATACCACACCACATCACATCACTGTGCCTCGAGCTGAGTTGCCCCTTTACAGTTAGGGAATGATGTGGGTGAAAAGAAGTCTGATTGGGCTTTGGGGATGCTCTTCGGTTATATGAGATCGGGACCTACGGCTTAAAGTTAATTCCGATGCCAGCCACTAATCAAACGTACATGCCAGCACCGGCCATCAGGCCACCCCACTTCGAGTTTATACGTTCAAAACTTCGTTCGGATACAACGAGCGCCAAAGAATTGCTTACTTTCGATTTAAACAAAACTAAGGCCATCGTGCTTCCTTCGACACTGCAAGAGAGCCTCCACTTAAGGAGAGATGATCAAGTCCGTTAATTGCTCCCAGAAACGTTAATATTTTCCTGAGAGCAAATACATTTAGTTGGACTATGTAGCCCTCTAAACGAGCCTTAGACTCTTGAGGCTTGTGTTCAACAAAGATGAATATAGGTTTGCGACGATTTTTTTGTATGAAGAGCCTCACAACGATAGTCAGTTTGTAAGGTGGAATTTATTGATTTTCTCCATTACAACACGTAAATGTGAAACAATTACCACGTAATGTGAATGAATTACCACTAAATGAAATATATTGATATTAATTAATAAAATATAATTAATAATTAATTACACATTAAGATACAATTATAATATTAATATATAAAATAATTACAATAAAATAATAAATAATAATTAATTTAATTGTAATAATAGTATAATTATAAGTTAATTATACTATTATTATATAATTAATTATAAAATAATCATGAGAAAGATATAAGATATAAAATATTAATTAATAATAATTCAGTTCTGAGAAAAAAATTATCAACCAAACTTCTAAACCAAATAAAAAAAAAAAAAAAAAAAGCTCACGCCTAGGGGTAAAAAAAAAAAGGAAAAAAAAAAAAAATAACGATTTAACATTTAGAGAATAAATTTTTTCAACATTTTGATTTTTTAATTGATAAAAGTCATAAAATTGATATCAAAGTTTTATTTTTAATATGTCACAAAACATTTAAATGAGCAGTATTTGATGAAACGTTATCTCCAAAAATAATTTTTAGATGTTTGATTTGATTTTTCAATTTTCGATTTCAGCAAATTTTCGTTGTGAAAATTAAATTTTAATTTGGTTTTTATAAGACTGCGATTCGAATTAATAAAATTATAAAGGAAAATAAAAATTAAAATATAGTAGTCAGCAATTAATGTCATAAGTCCTTTAAAAAATCTTACTTATAATGGGCATCAATAAATATAAAATTCAAAAAAGAAAAATATAAATAATAAGAGATACATAATAAATTGAATAAAATGGAATGGGTTTCGACGATATGGAGATTAGGCTTAAAAGTTAGAAATGTAAGAAACAAAACGGATAATTGCTATTATAAAAAAAAAAAAACTATGGAATTCCAAACGATTTTTTTTTCTCCAAAAATCTCATTTTCACTTTGAAATAAAATGGTATTTGCTTTCACCAGACGATCTTTTAAAACCAAACGATAGCTTAGAAAAATTTTTGCATTATTTAGTTATATAATTATTAGCTCATAAAATTCCAATCATTTTTCGTAAGAAAACATAAATAATATAAAAGAGAGTCATAATAAATTGAATGAGATGGAATGGGTTTCGACAATATGGAGGTTAGCTCTAAAAGTTAGAATTTAATGTAAGAACAAAACGGATAATTGCTATTATAAAAGCACAAACAAAAAAAAAAACAAAAAACTATAGAATTCCAAACGATTTTTTTTTTTGAAAAATCTCATTTTCACCTTGAAACAAAATTATCTTTGCTTTCACCAGACAATCTTTTAGAATCAAATGATAGCTTAGAAAATTTTTTATATTATTTAATTATATAATTATTAGCTCAAGAATAAATTTAAATAAATATTATGTATAAAAATCGCTTGAAAGAAATTTTTAAAATAAATTAACTAAAACGAATAATTAAATGTCATCCAGGACACGAAAAACTAGTTCCTAAAAACTATATTCATAATTTTATGGGTAAAAACCTACATTAAGAAGCAAAAAATAATTTTTCAATATAAAAATTAATTAAAATAGACATACATATTTTACCTAGAAAGAACACGCTAAACCGTCTCCCCAAATCAAGCATATTAATAAGGAATTAAAGAATAGTGAAGTACATTAATAACAATTGTGAATATATTGATAATTTAAATAGTAAGATATAAATAACAATTTGAATAGTAAAATATATTGATAACAATAAATATATTTACTGTTAATGATGATATTTGGGTATCATTCAAATACAATCAACAATAATAATAATTTATACTCACCAAGCACTGTGAATGCATGGAAAAAAATTAATTGGATAAATCATATGAAATTAATATTTAGAAAATTAAATATATCTAATACAACTATTAATAGTAGGTATGATAAAATTGACAAAGAAAGCTTTATTAAAGCCCAATTAAAGCTTGATCTAGATTGCCTGACTAAAGCCTATTCTTTTGAAATAAAATAAAATAGCAGTGTAACAGTGTTTCCACCTATGCACTGCAAGAACCCTCCCTGTAAGGAAAAAGTCAGTAGGCTTTCACCGAGAAGAAGTACAACGAAACCAGCGCTTCTGCTGAGAAACGTTTACTTTACATTCTTTCTTCCCAAGAGGAAATATATTTAACACAACCCTGCATAATAGGTAGCCTACAGACTCTCACCCGGAGAGGAAATATATTTCGTGCATCCAGCTCGTGTATCTTTATTTTCCACCTAGAAGTGGAATCCTTTCACGAATCTAGAATTATCTGTTTTTAACTAGTTAAATATTGTATGTCTCTAATTGTATGTGTGTGGTGTTTGTGCGTGTGTTAGTTAAGTTGTGACAAGTGTGACAAGAAACATTCCTTCAGTGTATTACTGGAAAAATGTATCTAGGGCACCATTTAAATTTTTTTTTTTTTTTACTTTTAAGTTTTTTTTTTCTTTGCTGCTGTTTTGAAATTTTGAGCAGTTCATTAATGATGACATTATATTCTGATACTGATATTTGATTCTGGAGTGTAAATCTGTTGATAGTGAAGTGGAATTCTTTTCTTTTGTAAATATATGTTAATTTGATGAGTTATGAACATTAATATTGATATAAAATAATAATCAGCTGGACGATTATTTGTATTAGTTTTTTTAATAAATAAACTCTAATAGCTAAATGACATATTTTTAGAAAATTTGACTGGTTGAAAACAATTAGGTCATTCACACCCCTAGAAGTATATTTATAAATTAGACAATTTTTTTAAATAGTGTAAAAGATTAACTAGAATTGATGAATATTTAGTTATAACCAGGTTTAATATACAAATGATACTGCAATGAGATTTTGTTGAGTACATAAGAGTTCAAATATCATTTTTTTTTTAAGATTCAAAAATTTTCCTACCTGGTATTCCCTCTGGTACTCGTTCATCCTCGTGACAGGGTTCTTCATGGATTTGTATTTGAGCTGCTGAGAGAGTGCGTTCACGGAAACCACGTTGATCCGCAGATGTTAGCCTCTTCTAAGGCATCATATATGAACTTGTAATGCTCTGAAATGAAAAATGCATTCCAATAATTAAGGGCAACCATAATTCCATTTCTAAAAATTAAATAAGTTTCAAACTTATATTATAAAAATGTAGCCTTAGTAACATAAATATTCATACATAATTAAATGGAAAAAATTGGCAAAAAGATAAAAAATAATTTATTGTTTTTCTTAAAATTATTTTTTAATATTTTAATTTAAAAGCTTTATCTCTTGTTAGTAACAGAACAATATCATAAATATCCAAATTTTTTGAGTCAATGCATCTAATCTATACACATATTATGTCAATTATCTATATCAGTTAAATAAATTGTATATAAGCTTATTAACTATTAGTTACTAAGTTATATACAACTTATTGTCTTTAATCATTCCTTCTATAATGGATTAAAAGATTTAACAAACCATTTAAAAATCTAAACCTAAAAACTTTTCTAAATGTTTTCTCGACTAAATGCAGATATAAGAAACATAAAATTTAAATAGAGTAAACTAATAAATAATTCGAATAAACTTTTCGACGCTATAACAAAAAAATATGTACTGTAGCATTTTTTTTCTCACGAGAAGAGTCTTGGCATTTCATTCCCAGGAGAGAGAATGTATATTATTTGACGAGTACATAATAATAACCCATCACTTGAATTTGACAGCAAGTGGGCTTTATTGTGGATAGTTATATTACATGCAATTCGAGTTTTTGTACTAATGAGAAAAACCTGTCACTCAAATATGATAGTAGATATTACGTATCATGCATAATGAGACATTAGGAAATTAGAGGACGTCTGTGCGACCTTCACAGGTCGAAACAACTACAGATCAAATATGAAATATATTATTACATCATGATGGGTGATAGACCAAGAGAAGAGCAATGTTTACTCAATTAGAAGTGAGTGAAGCTGACTCCCCACCTCTCGACGGATTGTCTTAAAAGCAGATTTTTTTGGTGAAAAAGAAAGAGAGTTCTGCGACGAGTTGACCAGAAGTATTGTTATTCTTTTTTCTCTGAAGTAATTGAATAAGCGGAGTTTCCACCTGTTTTCAAAGTGAACCCTTTGTGGTTTCGTGTATAACGACCTGTGATAATTGGGTCTGGTGCTGACCAGGTAATTAGATTCGAGAATTCTGAAAACCACCGACATTGGAGTGAACAGTTATTATGATTCAATGGAGCATTTGTGATCAAATTTTAATTTTAAACTTTATTTCTTTGTATAATACCCAGAGTCCATTATATACATATATATCCATTACTCCATGTGGGCTGAAAAGTTCGTAGGCTGACACATAAATGGCCCTACTAGCATTAAATCCATATAATTTTTAGTTAGGCCCAACCTTCAAAAGGGCACGTGTATAAATTTGACAGCTGTTGCACTATTAGTATGTGAGTTATAGCATTTTTAGTGAAGCAACTTTTGTTAGTTTGAAAAAAAGGAAATTCGTGTGTTAATAAAGCATTGCTTTTTTGGCGAAAAAATACTATTAAAGCCAAGGCTTGGTTTGATAAACATTATTCGGACTTTTTGCACCAGGAAAATCAACCGCAGAGAAGTGGTTTGCTAAATTTAAACGAGGCGGAATGAGCACCGAGGACGATGCCCGCAGTGGACGCCCCAAAGGGGCTGTTACCGACGAAAACATCAAAAAAAAAAAGTCCACAAAATAATTTCTGATAACCGTAAAGTGAAGTTGATTGAGATAGCCTAAAGATATCAGAGGAACGTGTTGGACATATCGTGAATGAATATTTGGATATGCGAAAGCTTTGTTCAAAGTTTGTGCCGCGCGAGCTCACAATCGACCCAAAACAACAACGAATTGATGATTCTAAGCAGTGTTTGGAGTTGTTCAATCGTAATAAACCCGATTTTTTGCGTCGATATGGGATAATGGATGAAACATGGCTCCCTCATTTCACACCGGAGTCCAATCGATAGTCAACCGAGTAGACTGCACGTGATGAACCGACTCCAAAGCTTGGAAAGACGCAAAAGTCGGCTGGCAAGGTTATGGCATTAATATTTTGGGATACGCATGGTATAATATTTATTGGCTATCTTAAAAGCGAAAAACCATAAACAGCTACTATTATGTAGCGTTATTGGAGCTTTTGAAAGACGAAATCGCGGAAAACGGCCTCATTTGAAGAAGAAGAAAGTGCTGTTTCATCAAGACAATGCACCGTGTCACAAATCAATGAAAACGATAGCAAAATTGCATGAATTGGGCTTCGAATTGCTTCCGCATTCACCGTATTCTCCAGATCTGGCCCCCAGCGACTTTTTCCTGTTCTCAGACCTCAAGAGGATGCTCGCTGGACAGAAATTTCGCGCCGATTGAAGAAGTAATCGCCGAAACTGAAGCCCGTTTTGAGGCTAAAGACAAATCGTACTATAGAAATGGTATCGAAAAATTGTATGACCGCTATTATCGTTGTATCGCCCTCGAAGGCAACTATATTGAATAATAAAATCAAATTCTATCAAAAAAGAAATTTTCTATGCTAGCCTACGAACTTTTGAGTTCAATTAGAAGCATTATATATATATAATGTATATAATGCTTCTAAATAAAAATTAAAGTGAGCTCATGAACTTGAAAGTTGCCTCTTCTTGAAGCCGTTATAGGTCTAATATAGACCGAGATGTTATAGTATTTATAAATTGGACATGTACATTAAATATTCCTGATTTAAAATTTGAGTTTTGGAATCCGTTCTAAATTAAAGAATATAGTAGTTCCCTGGTATAATTTATTAATGAATTCTTATGTAGTCCTTTTAAATGCATGTTTATCAATGCAAATTAATGTGGGAATTGGCTATCCACACTTTGATAATTAGAAAATTTTATTTAGTAGAATAAAATAAGCATCTCTCTTACCAGAGTTTCAATCATTCCTCTTCTACTGCCTCTGAGCTTCTTGGCGTATCCGAAGACATCGTAGGCGAAATCTTCTTCAGCCGATTCAAGGTTTGCTTCGATGCACAGGTAAGTTCCAGTTCGTCCGCAGCCATCACTTTTAAAAACAGTTACTATTAGTAGAACAAAAATATACACAGAGTTTCGAAACGGACCTGACTCCTTGTAACTTCATAAAAACTTATATATTTGTGTTAAATTTCACGATTTGTATAACTTTTCAATGATAGTATATAATTCTTCACATACTTCATATTCCTCCCGTATAACGCTCCTCATTTATAAGTTTTCACTTTTAGTAGATTTGTATTACTCAGTTCAATAACATTAAAATGTGACTTTTCAAAAACATTTAACAAATGTATTTTCCTGATTATTAGATTAACCATTAGAAGATGATATGATATCTATTCCAAAATTATGGTCTGCAAAACCAGCAAATTCTTAAAATTGCTTTCAGAATGAGCATGAGGTGAGTGGGTCAGAATGTCGCTTCTGAAAATGCATGTTTCAAATTCTGAGGACCAAACACCAGCGTTGATTCACTGCGTAAGGGTTCCATTGCTCTTCCAATAAAATAATCAACATATTTGAGGAATAAAGGGTCAATGCTCAAAGCGTTAATGTCTCTTCAAAAGATAACAAGTAATATAAAAAAAAAATTCTTAAAGTCAATTCCTACTTTTTTTTTCACTATATTGCAGAAAGTCATTTATAAATAATTTTCAATCATTTTTTATGTTTATATGGCGCCATCTTTTGGTAGATACATGCAACTTAA
This sequence comes from Caerostris extrusa, assembly GCA_021605095.1. Taxonomy (NCBI): domain Eukaryota; kingdom Metazoa; phylum Arthropoda; class Arachnida; order Araneae; family Araneidae; genus Caerostris; species Caerostris extrusa. Next base: position 7,601 of record BPLR01018304.1, on the reverse strand, counting down.
ATATAAAGAAAACTAAAATTAATTAATTAAATTTAATTAATGAATTAACATTTGAAAAAAAACTGTATTAACATCCAGTGCCATCCGCTACAAGTTCAAAAAAAAAAAAATGTATTTGAACTTGAGTGGATGAATAAAAAATATTTTATGAGCGATTGAAAATTTAAAAAGATATATATAGGGAGAGTGTGAGCAAACAGAAGGAATTGAAAAAGAGAGACTTAGTTAGCTCAAGCACGTGTAAAAAGAAAAAAAAGAAGGAATTAAATCAAGCTCCAATCTATTTAATTCATTTGTCCCATTGTAATGATGTCTTTTTGAGAATAATCAACAGATTTCCTGGTTCAAGGGATAATGTGTAATTGTATCTTTCATCAGCATCATCAGCAGCAATAGTTCGAAAGCCCCGTAGTGGCCCAGCCCTTCTATCTACTGGCAGATTGCGAAACATGAGATGTTTTTTTTTACAGGCTAGGATAGTTAGCTCTCTACGCTTAACGCTTTAGAATCTTATTAGACCTACGGTTAAAGTGGATTCCGAACCAAAGCAGCCATCCATGGCATCGCCAGGACTCAAACCCGATTCCTGTGGTACTAAGAGCTAGCGATAATACTTCTTAGTTAGCTTTAATAGAGTCTGATGAAATTATAGTGGTTAAAAAGACATCATGTACTATGCAAAACAAAGATTTGAAAATTGTTGATTTCACAATTTAATAATTGGTTTGCACAGTTTAACAATTTGCAATTGATTTGCACAGACTCTTACCTGCAGTGTACCACCACGGGTCCAGTGCTGGGATAACGCATCATATAAACTTGTACCCTTCTTCGAAATTCCAAAAGGGCGCTGGGGAAAGGACATGTGTGAGATGGCCAGTTGGTGTAGTGGAGTTGCACAATCTCTCGTTCCTCTGCTCCCTAAGGAAGAAAGAAAGATTATTGCCAACCAGTTAAAAAAAAAATATTGTCCATGGTTGTAGTGCTTAATTTCATTATTGAAGTTAATTTATATGAGAGTATTTTACGTTATCGAATATAAATTATCGTATAAGTTGACTGCTACTTTATGTATGGAATTTATTTTCGAAGGGTTATGCTTTCAAATATAAAACTTGATGGCGCACTTGAAAACATAGACTTCCTACTACCAAGCCAATTTCAACCTCAGCTACATTCGAATTACATATATAATTATTACATATATATATAATTGCATATATACAGATTCGAATTACATATATAATTATTACATATATATAAAACATATATACATATATATAATATAGATTCGAATTACATATATAATTATTACATATATATATAATTGCATATATACATATATATAATATAGATTCGTTACATATATAATTATTACATATATATAATTACATACATATATATAATATACATTCGTTACATATATATATAATGTATTAAGATCGTTATCCATTGTATTTAGTAGAGTTTAGTTAATTCTTATATAAAAAGTTTAATTTGCTTATGCTATCTAAAAAAATACCGTTTAAATTCTTTTTCATCATAAAAATTGTTAGATATTGAACTTTTGTATAATTCATGAAACTAATTAATAAATATTCGTACATTTTCACGAACGAATGAATTCATTAAATCGTAAATCTGTATTAATTGCTAAGACTTTTATACGAAACACAAATGACGTATATTAAACAAATTTAATTTTTTAATTACCTAGAAAGGAAATAAATTTTAATAAATATTAATATCACAATGAAAGACAAAAATTTAATATATATAAAAAAATTCATTGTTATAAACAAATTAAAAAATATGGACAAACACCCAAAAATCATGAAGTATAAAAAGAAAATTTTATCCATAGATCTTCTAACATAGATTACGTTTCATCCATAGACCTTCTAACAAACATACACTATATTTCATCCGTAGATGAACATAGAATACATTTCATTCATCCATAGATGAATATATAGATTACGTTTCATCCATAGATCTTCTAGATCGTTTCAACCATCTTCTAACATAGATTAGAATATCTTCTAACATAGGTTACGTTTCATCCATAGACCTTCTAACATAGATTACGTTTCATCCATAGACCTTCTAACATACACTATGTTTCATCCATAGATGGACATAGATTACATTTCATTCATAGATCTTTTAACATAGATTAGAATATTTACGTTTCATCCATAGATCTTCTAAGATAGATTACGTTTCATCCATAGACCTTTAACAAACACTATGTTTCATCCATAGATGAACATAGATTGCATTTAATTCATAGATCTTCTAGCATAACGTTTCATGATTAGAATTTTAACAGGGATTGCATTTCATCCATAGATCTTCTAATATAGATTACATTTCATCCACAGATCTTCTAACATAGATTACGTTTCATCCATAGATCTTCTAACATATATTACGTTTCATCCATAGACCTTCTAACATACACTATGTTTCATCCATAGATGAATATAGATTACATTTCATTCATAGATCTTTTAATATAGATTACCTTTCCTCCGTAGATCCTCTAACATAGATTACGTTTCATCCATAGATCATCTAACATAGATTCATAGATTTTCTAACATAGATTGCATGTAATCCATAGATCTTCTAGCATAGATTACGTTTCATGCATAGATATTTTTAACACAGATTGCATTTCATCCATAGATCTTCTAACAGAGATTGCATTTCATCCATAGATCTTCTAATATAGATTGCATTTCATTCATAGATCTTCTAACATAGACGTTAGAAGATTTCATCCATAGATGTATGAACATACTCATTGATCTACTTTTATACCCAACATTCATTGTTAAACTGTTGTTGCAACAATATAATTCAATGCATCTTATGAAAGGACATCAAAAAGCAATTGATCATCGACAGAAATTTTGACCCAAATTAAAATAAATTGTTCAGCTGTTTTACACAAATAATAAAACGTTCTGTTTAAATACTTCAGCCCAAATGATGAAGTAATGGAAAATACAAGTTAAAAATAACTATTCGAACAAAGAATACAGGAAAGTACGGGAACTAAAGAACCACAATAATAGATAATTTATTCTTGAAAAATGAAACATTTTACTTTAAAAAAAGTTTCACTAAAAAGATGAATAACCTTTGGCTTCGTTCCAGAATATTTTTTAAAATTCTACTTTACAACATAAAATGTTTCGCGATCAATTGATCATGCTTTTGAGAAAAGTTTGCCTTAAGTAGTTAAACTCACAAATGATATAATAATATTCTTTGTTTAAAACAATATCACATTTTTAGGAATACCTTGCAAATACTTAAATAGCGACATTAAATAATTTATTTCAAATTCAATTTCCATAATGAGCTTGGTTGAAAGTTTTTAAAACTAATTTCAAGTGGATATCAGCCTCAAAGATTCAATCAATATTAATTATTCAATTCAATATCAATATTAATTATTCAATCAATATTATTATTATTATCACTTCAATCAATATTAATAGTTAAATTTAAAACTCTTTAAATATTAATTTGTAAATTGTTGTTATTTAATAAGTTTTTTTGTTTTGAATAATCAAGGAAAATTCAACCAAGATTAAAGTTGAAATTAAGATAATATGCAAGTACTACGTAATGATATGTAACCCTCAGATTAAAACAGTGGTTTCCAAACTTATTTGTCTGACTAATTTTTTTTCTCCGGAAAAAACAGTAGAAATCATCTTGGAAATCTACATTTTTTAAGCGAAGAAACAGAGTTTTACTAAAAAAATTGTGTTTACAATAGTTTATGTAAAGGAGTAATTATAAAATATATTACCAGCTGGAATCGAATCCTCGTTTTTTCCCAACAACATAACAACCTACCACTAAAACCACGAATAAAAGGTAAACATCTTCTTCTTCTTCTTCTTCTTCACTAGCTCAAGGGCGGCTTGATGGCCGATTGGCTAGTTCTCTAACCTTTGGTACTACAAACTTCAGGTTCGAATCGTGGCGGTGGCATAGATGTTTGTTAGTGGCTGGTTTGTGCACAAAATGACAGTGGGAGCGACAAGCAAAAGTAACTGAAGCAACAGCCTTATGGTGGGCCAAGGCCGTTTGCTACTGGAAGATTTTGAAACAGGAGATGTTTGGTTTGGTATGATTTGTCATTCTACGGCCATTTTGTGCACGCTTTAGGCTAATTAAACCGGTATCTACTGTTTAACTTGGATTCGAGCCCCCGCCACTACTACTACTACTACACCACACCACGTCATTTTGCGTAGAGCTGAATTGCCCCTTTACAGTTTCGAATGATGTGGATGAAGAAGTCGGATTGGGTTCTGTGACGCTCTACAGTCATATGAGACTACTACTACTACACCACATCACTGTGCCTAGAGCTGAGTTGCCCGTATACAGTTTGGAATGATGTGGGTGAAATGAGTGGACGCACGATGGAGGTGGAAAAGTTTTGCATAATTCCCTTTTGAGGTACAAAAGCTGAACAATGGGGAAAATTCATACAAGAACAGAACTAATTATCAAAAAAAAAAAATTTGAAGAAGGATGAAATATGAAATGCGAAAATATAAAAACGTTAGGTAAGATATTACAGAAGGAGAAAAAAAAAATGAGGAGCAATATAATACAATAAACACTACATAGGAGATTATACAAATCAGAGAGCTGGAGGAATATTCATCAAATCAATTATAATAGAATTTAGAAAATCTTAATAGCAAATAAATAAATAGACCCGGTAAAGCAGTTGCTGCAAAATTATGGACAAGGGTAATAAAAAGGTAGGAGAAATTACATAAGAGATAAATAAGCTAGGTGTATAACTAGAAAAATGGTGTTCACATAATAATTTTGATTGTGCAATTTGGAGTCTAAGGAAAGAGAAAAACGAATTGTTTCGAATTTAGTGTGCCCTAGAAATATGCTCATGCACTCACTTAAATTATATACATTACAATACAAAATTTCCTTTGATACATACACAAGCATAAATGGTTTTGAAATACAAATTACTTAAATATGCAAACATAATACGGTTATGTTACCTTAAATATATACACAAGCAAAGATTATTTTATAAAGCTAATTACCTTACATAATACACAATCATTTCAGGCCCCCATTCCGAACCACTAACAAACATCCATGTTACCGCCAGGAATCGAACCTGAGAGGCCAGAGCGCTAGCCAATTTGCCAGAAGTCGATCCAAAGATTAGGAGGAGGAGGGTATGAATGTCGAGATGCCTGAATTGGAGATATTGATTGTAAAACGCGGTGGCAGAATACAGGTTTTAAAACCGAGGTCCTGGTGACGCCAAATGAATAACATTGAATCAACAGTTAAACACAATGATTTAAAACCCCACAAACTATCCTTTGTTAACTATAATTAGAATTTAAAGGTAGGAAAGTAATAATTTATATTTAAACGTTTTGATATCTCGACACAGTTTGAACATCAATTAAATAACTACTTGACAGTTTTCAACATTTTTTTGAAAGAGAATACTTAATATTAAAAAGAATACACCTTCAGAAAACTAAGGACGGTCTTACTTTCTGGTAGCTAGTTTTGAAGTCTTTATAAATTATTCAGAGTACCAAGCATTGCCATACATCTTCAAGATTAGAAGAAAACAAACAAACAGTGGAAAACACCGCAGTTTGGCGCGTGGTGAAGTGACTTCTGCACTCGTGCGAGGCAAAATAAAGGCCGGGCACGTACTGCCCTATTTTTATGGGGACAAGTGCGCACCTGGGACTGCATGCAATCTTCTTTTTCTTTATTTTTAGTCCGTTCGAGAACAGATAAAGTCTGAAGTTCAACTTTAAATAAATTTTATGATTCTCCAGTTCCTATGACACGTTTTTTAATCCTGCAAATTAAAATGCGGCTAAATTAATAAAATATTTAATTTTGAATCATTTCTTGTTCTTTTCTTAAATAATGAATCAAAGCAAAGAAGATGGATTTCGATTTCACTAACAGTTTGCTATATTCGATTATTTAAGTATGAAAACTTGTGCCTTTTATCCATTGTATAGTATATTGTGAGGGTTAACAGATGTACCTATTGTTTGAAGACTTTTTCCAATTAAATTCAGCTCCGATGACTCTTTTTTTTTTAATCCTTGCAAATTAAAGTGCGGTAAATTAATAATTGTTATCATGTGTGAACATGATATTGTCCAGGTTAGGGGTCCGTGACGTTATCCGAAAAAATGCAAATAAAAAAGCAAATAAAACTCCATTGCAAATTTTGGCGGAAATGGTACTTTGGGCCCTTTAACTCTTGAAATGACTCATGAATAGCGTTAGTCTTAAATAATTTTCTGGAGAATTTGGCTTTCTTGAAGTGTTTTGTAGTATGGTTTTGAATCACTTTTCATGTTTTGGGTTGGGATTTTAAACATTTGTATATCCAATGCCTATAAGTACTGTAATATGTAGATCAATTCCTCCTTCTTGAAGTTTCACATTTATCACTTTTGTCATTTTCCCATGCTTATGGAGCTGCATAGTGCTTCTAATTGTATTTGGAATACTTCAATATTCATTTATGCCTAGAATTTTCAAACTTTGATATATTCACACTTGCTATTAAATATGATTCTCGTAAAATTTGTAATACTTCATTCTTTATTTATGATTAATATTTTAAAACTTTGATGTAATATTATTTTGGCTATTGAATGTGATAACGTTTTTTGTAGAATTTGAATACTTCATTCTTAATTTGCGATGACATTTATCTTACTTTTGTATATTCTTTTTGATATATGAACAATTCATTCTTCATGAAGTTCTTGGATCTATTCATATTTCTATTTGAATTTGGCAATTCTTGTAGTATTTCAATCAATTGCTTATTATATTCTTTTGCATTATGAAACATTGGCATATTCCTGTGCTTATTCATCCATTCTCCAATGTTCACACATGATAAGTTGAAATTTGTCGAGCAGATTTCTCAGTTTTTTGTATTTTATTATATTATTCTTATTACATATTACTTTACTTATATTCTTCAAGAGTTTTTTCAATTTCTCATTATTTCCATTTTATGGTTTCATTGATTCCTAATTCAAGCTTCATTATATTATTGTTATTACATATTACTTACTTATTATTTTATTCTTCAAGAATTTTTTCAATTTCTCATTATTTCCAATTTTTTGTGTAGTTTCGTCGGTTTTGTAATTCATTTTATTATGATATTCTCATTTATATTATTTACATTATTTTATTCTTTCAAGATTTTTTTCAATTTTTCATTATTTCCAATTTTGTGCTTTTTGATTCGCAATTCGTTTCAATCTAGCTTTTTTTTTTAGCTGGTTTTAGATCTCGTGTTCTCACGTCTTTCTTGAAGCAGGATAGATGAAAAATCTTTCCGGCCAATGTTATTTTTTCAAAGTTGCTTCAAAAAGTCTTTTACAATATTTTTGTTTTATTTCCAATAGCAAGAGAAAATAACAAACCCTTACGAGATGAAAGAAAAAAGAAAAAAAACAACAAAAACAGAGAAAAGAAAACAATAAGAGAAAAAAGATCAATGCAATCCGCAAAGTTCTAGCGCT
>BPLR01018303.1:0-72739 GCA_021605095.1 Caerostris extrusa | reverse complement strand
ACGAAGAGATTCCATGCTAATGGTATCTCACGCCATCAATCAGTAGAGTTTTCGAGGTTTTTCCCTATTTAAATAGTAAATGGGCAGCAATTACTTTCATAGGTATTCTAGAAAACTTCAAATAGCATCTATTCATTGATGAATTGTTAAAAGTGTACTAAAATGAATATGAGGTGCAACAACTCATGGTGTAGTTCATATTCCATCTGTAATCGTTTCGATTTGTAAAGGTGGCACATACAATAGTAAATTTCATGAGATCTGATTATCCATGAAACAGAATATCTGCAATCAGATTTGAGTGACAGGTTGTTCTCATTAGTACAAAGCTTGGAGGCCTGATGGCTGAGTGGCTAGCGTTCTGGCTCTCGGTACCATAGGTATCGGGTTCGAATCCCGGCGGTGTCATGAATGTTTGTAGTGGCTCGGAATCCACTTTAAGCCGTTGGTCTCGGGTTCCTTTAACCGTAAAACGTCACAGAACCCAATCAGACTTCTTCCACATCATTCCCAAATTTTAATAGGGGCTCTCAGATGAGTGATGTGATGTGATGTAGTGTAGTAGTAGTCGTAGTATAAACATGCAGTGATATATTAATTGCATGTAATATAACTACCCCCAAAATTGCTTATCTGCTGTCAAATTTAAGTGACAGGTTGTTATTATGAACTTGTCAAAAGAATATACATTCCTCTCTCCTGAGACCGAAATGCCACAACACTTCCAGTGGGAAAATTGCTACAATACATACAGAAGAGAAAGAAACACATATAACAGAAATTCTTCAGTAATTCATGTACAATCACTTTAATTTATATTCCGATTAGTGTGATATCACAATTACAATAAGCGTGATTCGCACAGTGAAGGAATTGCTTAATATAAAATATTATAATAAGAACTTTAAAGGTTTTAAAAGATTGTTTCGTTACTTTCAATGTAAAGCAAATTATTGTTCCACTCATATAATGTGTTTATTGTTAAGCGCACACCCATCATTTGTCCTCCACAGCTCAACAGCGTATGAAATGAAGATAATGCGATTTGTGGTTATGTGACTATTGATTTATGATGATGATGATTTGTGTTGGTGCGAAGCAACCGCTAGCTTCTATCTTGAGTTGGAGTCCTTTGAAATGTTGAGATAATACATTGAAAAGAAAGCAGGTAAAAGACTAATAGGTGACGTGCCGGAGATTTATGATTATGGACTATAACTACTTCAACTTAGAGGAAATGACTGGAACTAAAGATTTTTTTATTTTAATTGGTTGGAGATTTTGTTTTGAATATGTAATAATAAAATAGTAAAGTAAATATTAATAGTAAATAGTAAAAAATATTAAGAGTAATAGAAAATAAAGAGTACAGTAATTTTGGATCATCATCTTCTTTTATTGGTGTCGAGAACTCCAGGGAAGATACTTTTGGATTACAAGGAATGATGCTTGTTTATTATAAAGAATGTAATGAATTTAAGAAAAAGTTGAAGATAGTATCTGAAGATAGTTTGAATCGTGATATATTTGATAACGATTAACTGAAATTGAATTTGGTATTTTGCTACATTCTTTGGATATTTTTTGTTTTGAATTAAAATAATTAAAATGGAACAAAAAAATTAGTTTAAATTAAAGTTTTAAAGTCACAAAACTTAAAATTTTTAAAGTTTTGTGACAAAAGCTGAAAACTATGAAAGCATTGAAAACGAAATTGATTTTTCTGATTCTTTTTTCTGATATCAAATGAACATATCACTGATTATAACAAAACAATTATGACAGAATTTTGAAATCTATGTTTCTAACTAAACATGCTCATAAAAGATATTCATAGCATGTGATATATCTCACGGTACTCAAAATTTATACCTGGAATAGAAATAATTTCATCCACTTTGCTATCTATTGAATGATTAAGGTTGTTATCTAGAAAGAGATATATAATAGATATTGCGGACATTTATCTAGAAAAAGTAGGAGTAAAAAATTTAATGGATGTATCTTTCACTTTCTTTTGGTAACTTATCCATTTATTAAAAAAAAATTATTTAAATAGTTATTTATTTATGTGACTATGATTTCAAAAAGTCAAATAGTCTGTCACATTCTTTTCTAATCAAATAAAGTGATTAATTAGTTAAACAAACTGAAAAATACGCTATATTATAAACCTACAATTACATATAAAATATAACACACATAAATATAATTTGCAGTGTGCAGGTTGGACTACCAGAAACTGGATTGAGATACTTGAAGCACAGGTTTGAAAATTCACAGCTTTATTGACACGCGCACAAACACCACACACATACAATTACTCAGACTTTAAATATAGTGTTGCAATAATCTAAATTCGTATTATAGAACGAAACTATAATTTACAACTTGTTTTCGTATACAATCGGCCCATTGTTAAATCTTAAGAGTTCTTCTGGGATCTGAATCAGTCGTTTCATCTTGAAAAAGAGTCACTTCAAACATCTTACATTTGCCAACTGTATAAATTAAACTTTTCCATCTGTGTTACGTCTAATAGTTTAGTTAACTAGAATCTTCAGAGCCCGGATAGCTCAGTCGGTAGAGCGTTAGGCTTTTAACCTAACGGTCCCTGTTCGAGTCCCTGTTCGGGCAGTATATTTTTTCTTGCTGAAAATTTCGTTTCTTGTTAAAATAAGAACTGTAAGTTATTAAAAGTCTGTATTTGATTATCTATGTATAATTGCAAAATCTTTAAATCAGAATTTATTAATAGCGGCATGAAACTTTAATAATTTAAATGAATATAATATCATTCTTAGAAAATATTGGAATAATTTAAAGAATTATAAACAAGAAGGTAAATTATCAATTTCAGGAATTATTTTATGAAAAATTTACAAGCATTTTCAAAAGCTATTGGAAAGAAAAAAGGCATTTTATAATTGTTATTTTTATTAACAAACTGTAAGTGTCAAATTATTGAAATTTATTTACTTATATTACGTTTTCATTTAATAGTTAATTATCTATTATATATAATTCCCGTGTCACGATGTTTGTTCGCGATGAACTCCGAAACTAACCATCCGATTTTAACTTTTTTTTTTTTTTTAAATGTGTGTTTTTGTTCCAACTTGAGACATAGGATAGTTTTTATTCAGATTTTTTAGTATTTAAATGCAAAATCGGTTAAAATCTAGCATTGAGGAAGGCGCCAATCTTGCAACCCTGAATTTTCGCCAATTTCTTTAGGGTTGCAATACTGCAATTAGAGGAATTCGTAGCTTCATTTTTCGAACAATATAATGACTATTTTTAGATGGCGCCGTATCTCGATGCCTGTACTACATAACCGCAAAATTCTCATGTTCTGAATATTATTGTTTTATGTTCTACTTTACATTTTGTGAAAATTATATTGTATGAAATTTATATCATTTCTATGCGAAATAAAGCAAATGTATGTAAGTATTACCTGATTTGATTATCAATATTTTTTTTTATTTTCTAAGTTTGAATTTGAATTGGAATAAAATATATGTAATGAAGGGGCCTGAATGGCCGAGTGGCTAGCGCTCGGTACCACAGGTTTCGGGTTCGAGTCCCGGCGGTGCCATGGATGTTTGTAGTGGTTCGGAATCCACTTTAAATCGTAGATCCCGGTCTAACACGATCGTAGAGCGTTGTGGAGAGTGACATATTAAAAATAAGGAAAGACTAACTGTTCATATATATAGTGATTAGGGGATTATAGTCCTTGTTGCTTCACATCCCCATATACCACTTCATTCATCATTATGTAATGAAAAGTTGTGAATCAAAACATTGAACTTTTCTATGCTTAAAGTTTGTCAACATGTGTTTTATTTGATTAAGAATTCCAAAATGAAATGGGGCCTGAATGGCCGAGTGGCTAGCGCTCTGGCGCTCGGTACCACAGGTTTCGGGTTCGAGTCCCGGCGGTGCCATGGATGTTTGTAGTGGTTCGGAATCCACTTTAAACCGTAGGTCCCGGTCTAACACGATCGTAGAGCGTTGTGGAGAGTGACATTAAAAATAAGAAAAAACTACTGTTCATATATATAGTGATTAGGGGATTATAGTCTTTGTTGCTTCACATTCCCATATACCACTTCATTCATCATCATCCAAAATGAAATGTGATCTGCAAGATAATATAATATAGACAGTATAATTTTAAAGAAATATGATGACTTTTAAAGACTTTTTGAAAAGTGTGAAAATGAAGTAAACTCTGCAATTATTTGATATAATGATAACATTAAAATTTTTATAAAAGGTATTATATTAGTTGCAAGTTGAAAATCAAGGACATTTTATTTTAAAAACTTTTGTTATTTGAAAAACAAAAATTTGAGTTATAAATTTGATTGATTTAAATATTGTCGAAGAAAAATTGATAAATGGTACTTTTAAGTTGGAAGTTATTTAAAGAAAACAAAACAACTAAATAAGTGTTTATATTAATAAAGGAGAATTTAAAGCTCATTAACTTTTCCATTTGTATTGTGATTTCTTTCATCATAAAATAATAAAACATTTTTTTGGGCAGAAGAAAAAACACATTTTGTAATTTTGAATTTGAATAAAATATATTGAATGAAAAGTTGTGAATCAAAACATTGAACTTTTCTATGCTTAAAGTTTGTCAACATGTGTTTTATTTGATTAAGAATTCTAAAATGAAATGGGATCTGCAAGATAATATAATATAGACAATGTAATTTTAAAGAAATATGATGAATTTTAAGGATTTTTTGAAAAGTGTGAAAATGAAGTAAACTCTGCAATTATTTGATATAATGATAACATTAAAATTTTATATAAGGTATTATAATAGTTGCAAGTTGAAAATCAAGGACATTTTTAAAAAACTTTTGTTATTTGAAAAACAAAGAATTTGAGTGATTTGAATATTGTCGAAGAAAAATTTATAAATGGTACTTTTAAATTGGAAGTTATTTAAAAAGAAAACAAAACAAATAAATAAGTGTTTGTATTAATAAAGGAGAATTTAAAGCTCAATAACATTTTTATGTATGTACATTTGTTTTTATTTACATTTAAAAGTTGGTTTTAATTATTTCTTATTTGAATTTTTATGCATTTTGTATTCATTCAAAACACCATAATACTAATATTTCTGTTCTAAATGCTTTGAAACTTCATGTAAAAGTTTTCTTTAAATGTATGAAAGGAATAGAACATGGAAATTAACCTAAATTCATAAATTGGTTTTATTTCAGTTTTTAAACTAAGAATTTTTGTAAATTTGTAAATAAAGTTTGTGTCGACAAACTTTAAGCATACAAAAATGAATAAATAATTAAGATATAAATTTGAAAACAGTATATTACCTACATAAGGATATTCCCAGCATAAAAATACTTGCAAAGGAAAAAACTATTCATGTTTTATTTATTTTTGAATTATCAAGTTTTGCAACAATATCACATTTTTGCAATGTTTATCCATATTTTAAAGAATACATTGTATAAAAATAGTTAAAGTTGATATTTTTATGTGAAATTCTAAGGTTTTGAATATATTTAATCAAAACACTTGCAAAAAAGGCTAGATATTTTAAATTCAGGTCATTTCATATTAAAAAGCCTTTGCAAATAGTAGGAAGTTGTAAAAAAAGATTTTGTCGAGCAAATTTTAACTTTTTCAAAACAAAGCTCAGAAAATATTTAGAGCTTTGGGGGAAAATAAAACTATATTTTTTAATAAATAAGACTATGAACTTGATAATTAAATGGCATTTTAATATATTTACAGCATTTTTAAAATTAATATCTCCAATTAAAAGTTGTTTTTAGCTTTTTCTCAGAATGAATTTTTATGCTTTTTGTTTTCATGTGCAACACCATAACACAAGTAATTTTGATCCAAATGCTACAAAACTTTGTATTTATGTTTTTCATAAATGTTTGCAGGTAATAAACCTCTGAAATGATTATAGCTACATAAATATTTTTTATTTTAAATGCTAAGCTTGGAGTTACATGCAAATTTTGAAAGAATTTTGTGTCGACAGTATTTAAACTAGCACAAAATAATAAATAATAAAGATATAAATTTACCAGAGGTCTATTCCCTGTAAAATGTTAGTACAAACAAATACAAACTTAGAAATTTCAAAAATATTGATTTGATTTTGAGTTGTCATGTTTTGTAACAGTATCAATTTTTGGCCACATTACCTGTCATTCCTGGCTCTACGTTTGCTGATGAGATTAACGCATGTTTGAAACAATCATTTTTATGGAAAAACGTTGAAACACTTCGATTGACCATAAATATGTGAGTACAATTACATAATGATCCATTGGAACAAGTATTTTCAAATCAATTACTGGATACTGGAAACGGTACAATCAGACTACATCAAAATATGCAATGCATCCAATTGCCAGACAATTTCTGCTCTGTTGTTCATTCAAAACATGAATTAATTGAGAGTGTATTTCCGGATATTCTTAATAATCACTTAGACCATAATTGGCTCAGTAATCGTGCAATTTTGGCAGCAAAAAATGTTGATGTTGATGAAATTAACTGTCAAATACAAAATTTATTGCCAGGCAATCTAATGACTTTTAGGGGCTGAATGGCCGAGTGGCTAGCGCTCGGTACCACAGGTTTCGGGTTCGAGTCCCGGCGGTGCCATGAATGTTTGTAGTGGTTCGGAATCCACTTTAAACCGTAGTTCCCGGTCTAACAGGGTCGTCGAGCGTTGCGGGGGGTATTGTTACTCCGCGTCCGTGGCTATCTTCAAGTTGCATGCACCTCCTGGGTAGTGCTAAGCGAGTAACGTTTGTGCAGCGCTTGCCTTAAGGCATTAAAGGCAATTGTCTGAGTGGTTGCCAGCTGCGTTGGAACAAACAAAAAAAAAAAATCTGATGACTTTTAAGTCAATCGACACCATTGCTGATGAAAACCAGATTGTCAATTTTCTGATTGAATTTTTAAATTCTCTGGATATACCAGGAATGCCGTCACACAATCTTCGTCTGAAAATTGGTTCACCGATCATTCTATTGCGTAACTTAAATCCACCAAAATTATGCAACGGTACACGATTTGTCACCAGAAGAATTACCGGAAACGTACTTGAAGCAATGATATTGACTGGAAAGTTTAAAGGCGAAGTCGTCCTGTACCTACCTATGATACCATCAGAATCTACAATACCTTTCAAAGTCTACAATTTTCGATACGTTTGGCTTTTGCGATGACAATAAATAAGTCGCAAGGGCAGACAACGGCTATTTGTGGCTTGGACTTGGAGAATCCGTGCTTCTCCCATGGGCAGCTGTATGTTGCATGCTCACGTGTTGGAAAACCATCGAATTTATTTATTTTGACGAAATACAGATTAACAAGAAATAGTGTTCATCGCTTAGTTCTTAGTTAAATGAAAGTAATGATTATTAAAAATTAAATTAGGTAAAATAATTATAAAACAGTGTTAAAAATCAACATTATCTACCTCATTCATTAAATTAATAAAAATTAAACATTTTCTATTCGTTGAAATTTAATTTGATCTTTTTATCATTCTTTACCAATTACTTCCTTGACAATACCAATTATAGTATCTAATAATTGAACGAAATACAAGAAAGCCACAGCAACGCGTGGCCGGTTCTTCTAGTGTATTATAAAAAAAAAAAATTCCCGTTTTAAGAAAGAAAGCAAAACCCCGGTAACATTTTTTAAAAGTTTTTCGTATAATTGTTGAATGCACTTCATGTCGGCACTAATGCTACCGTAGAAATGAGGAGCGAAAAAAATTGTCGCAATTCCTAATTAATAAAATAACTTTTTTGAAATTCGGCAAGAATTTCATTCTTATTTGAAATCTTCACCAAAAATATTTAAGCAATTTTTTTCTTTCTGTCAGTTAAATGCCAAACCATTTGAACAGAGATTAGATCAACTGGAGCCTCGGAAAGGCCCCATATTCCTTTTGGGAACCATGTCATAATTTTTAATAAAAACGAATAGCCAATACTTATTTAACTTAATTCAAAATTAAATAGACAATATGAAAAATATTGGCAAAAATTTTATAAAATAAATATTAAGGCTGTGGTGTTAGATACCATGCATTCAATAACATTTTTTTCCTACTAGATGGCAGCAGCATCTAGCTAGTAACTTCATAACATAAAAAACAAAATGGCGCTTGAGTCGCACCAAATGCGCACAACTCAAGTAGACAGCAGAGGTGTGGTGAATAAGAAGTTTTGACGGATTAGCCTTCAACTATAACGACGTCTGTGCTACTGATGAGTTGTTGTTGTTGTTATCGTGTCCATGGATTTAAAATATAATTATCAATGTTAGATCAAGTCAAAAGTCTTCTCGATAGCGGCCCCAAGCAATGGTGCCGCTTCACTATACAGGACTTCTCTTAAGTTGGCCTCGATTGGCACCATACCCAATTGCAAAACATGGGGAGTGAGTGCTGGACACTCTAGAATGTGCTTAGGTGTTAGGAAAGCGTTGCGGCAATTTCTGCAGGGGATGTATTCCCTGTATTGATGAGTTGTTTGTTTTGTATGTGTGTGTCGTAATTAAATATTTTTTTTGGGATTGTACCTGAACGCTTTATTATCTATGATGCAACATCCCTTCACATAAATATAATTAAAAAATTAACAAAAAAAAAAAAAAAAAAAAAATTTTTAATTAAAAATTCTGTCAATTTTATTTTGATAATATTTTAAAATCTACTGTGTAATTTGTCAAGGCTGTCCACGGCAATTCTTTAAGATGCGGGTTAGTTAATTTTGAGCAATATTGTGTACCAAAAATTTGCAAACTGTTTTTTTTTTTTTTTGTAATTTATGAATCTTTGTTTTTGGCGTCAATTTGTAATACTTAATCAAGAAAAGAGATTTATGCTGCATTTGTAATCAATGATCCTCCATTATTTTTAATACTTTTATTTCTCCCGATACTGTATCGGATAATATTATATCACAAACTAGAAAACCATTTTGAGTAATATCCTTTTAATACGCTTTTATTAGCTTCACCTGTATGTATGTAACTGACTCTTTGGGCTCGATTTTGGGACTGATGGCGCCATCTACTGGCGAATCAGTCAACTGATCAAACCTACCTATTTTGTATAATTATTTTGTTTAATCTTAATTCCTTTTATTTTATTTTTATCTTAAAATTCTCATTTTAACTTTAACCTTTTATTTTGGGGCATCGTCAACGGACTCCTAATTGTACCGATAACTTTAGCTTTTTCGATCTTCTGTTTTAATTGTTCTCAAGCAGGAGATGTTTGTCCTAAATTATAATTTAAAAAAACTAAAAAACACGCTTTTAGAGTTAATCAAACTAAAAAATAAATTTAAAAAAACTAAAAAAACACGCTTTTAGTTTTTTAAAAGTAAACTAAGAATTAATTTATTTTTTAAACTAAATGGATTAAACAAAAAAAATTATAACGATTGATATCAAATTTTAGAAGATTCATTTTCTCGAATTTTATTTTATGTTAACAATTATTTTTTACTTTTAAATAGATTAACTTCAAATTTAGTTCTTTTAAACTATTAATTTATTTAAATGGATTAACAAAAAAATGCAAATGAAGATTATTTCTCAGATCTTCAAATTTTTTTAAAATTATAGAAAATGTATTGCAATTTTTTGAAAATTTAAAAAAAAAATAAAATAGATAAGAACAGTATATGTTAATTATTCTCATTAATAAAAAAAATAAAAAATATGCTTTTTTTTTTTTTAATGTACGTATTATATCCTAAAATTAGTAGATGACCTTTGAAGAAAAATTAAATGATCACGTTAGTTATAACAGAATTGAAATGCTATATTTTAACGAATATATTGGTTAAAAGATATGTGATGTCTCCTACAGTACTGAAATTATTAATTCAAGGGACATAGATATCTATACGACAATTATTTGAAGTTGGAAAGTTTAAATATCATAAAAATGTCGTGAACTTTTATTTATAAATTTTTTTCAGAAAAAGTGTAATGGAGATATTTTTCACTATTCTTCTGATATCTCCCAATCTATTTATAATTCTGACAGCTTTAAAACTACTAAATTTTAATCTCACACCCCTCAATATCCTTAAAAACTATTTTCAGTACCAGTATATCGAAAACTAATATTTTGCCAGAAATGAAGTGTTTTCCAACTAATTACTTGCATCTTGTGCAGGTTGCTTTTCAGCCTAAAAATGGATTTCACGTGATACTAAAATCTCGTCAATGAACGCCAGCTGCTTGAAAGGGGGATCTCCTACTTGCCTAGGCTTCTGATGGGTAACATTCTACACCTTATTTTACTATACCAGGGATGGGCAAACTTTTTCGGTCACGGGCCAAAAATCGAAAAAAAAAAAAAAAAAAAAAAAAAAAAAAGAAGTTTGGCGGCCAAGATAAATTTTTCAAAAATTTTAAAAAACTATATACAAGTATTACAATTTAAATATGTTAATGAGATGAATGAAATTGCGATTTCATTTTTAAAAATGGACGTTCAAAGTGGGATGTACTGATTCTAAGGAACGAGACTAATACTTCTGAAATAATTATTTCTAAGGTTCATAGTTGAAAACACTTGTTCACATATATAAGATGAAGCAAACATAGCACTGATTTTCTTTGCGTGAGATAATAAATTTAGAAAACTTACTTTCGATTATGATTTGTAAAACTCTAACTTGTTGGCGCCAATCTACAGCTATAACTAACAAAAGAACTTCCGTTTTTAACACTTTACCGATTGAAAGCTGTCTGTGCTTGCTATTTCTGTCAATTTATGTTTTGTAGAACAAAAATAGAGAAAGCATCAGTCCTTTGAAAAAAAATGGAAGAAAAATAATATTTAATCGAAGTAGAAAAGGAGATGGATATATAACATATAAATATATATTTCTTTTAATTTGCCTCGGACCGACAAATTAAAATTCTATCCCGGCCGGATAGATACCGTAGTTTGCCCGTCCCTTTCCTATACAGTCGGCCCATCCTTAAAACGTAACAGCCTCTTTTGGGATGTGTCTGCATCAGTCGTTTCACCTTGAAAAATTGAGTCATTTGAGAAATTGATAACATCTTGAATTTGGCAGCTATTCAAATAACTCTTTCTCCTGTGAGTTACGTATAATAGTTTAACCATTCATCTACAGAGCCCGGATAGCTCAGTCGGTAGAGCGTTAGGCTTTTAACCTAACGGTCCAGGGTTCGAGTCCCTGTTCGGGCGAGCATATTTTTTCTCGCTAAAAAATTTCGTTACTTGGTGGTTACATTAAGAACAGTTAGGTTATTCAGAATCTTTAAATCAGAATTTATTAATAGCGTAAAAGTTTAATATTTTAAGTGGATATGTTATTTTTATATAATATTGGAATAATTTGAAGAATTGTAAACAAGTAAAAAAAAAAAAAAAAAAAAATTTAAGTCAATTTCTACTTTTTTTCACTATATTGCAGAAAGTCCTTTATAAATAATTTTCATTCATTTTTTTAAGTCTATTTGACGCCATCTATTGGTAGATATATGCAAATTAAATCTAAAAAAAAAAAATATAATAAAATTGATTATTTAAATTTAATTAATGAATCAATATTTGAAAAAACTGTATTAACATCCAGTGTCATCCACTACAAGTTCCAAAAAATGTATTTGAACTTGAGTGGATGAATAAAAAGTATTTTATCAACGATTGAAAATTTGAACAAGATATATATAGGGAGAGTGTGAGCTAATAGAAGGAATTGAATAAGAATGTAAATTATCAATTTCAGAAAGTAAGTTTTGAAAAATTTACAAGCAGTTTCGAAAGTTATCGAAAAGAAAAAAAAAAATCATTTTATAATTGTTGTTTCTTATTAGCAAGCATTGAAATTTATTTATTTATATTGAGTTTGTATTTAAAAGTTAATTATATGTTATAATGAAAAATTTATCAAGAAACGCTTCAACGCGATAATATTTTTTTTTTTACTTAATAAAAACAATAAATATAAATAAATTCCAAATATGTTGTTTTTCGTTTTATCTGTTACCCAACTGAATCAATGCATTTTCTTCAAACTCAGAATAAATTTCAGGTTAATGTGAAAGACAAATTTTGCACATTTAAAAAAAAAAAAAAAAAAAAAATAAAAAAAATTGAAATGGTTTGAAATTAATAAGTACAATTTAATTTTAAAACTAATTTTTTTATAATGATTGCCATAACTAATTTATTCATTTCATTATTTCATTTTAAGAACATTTTAGAATTTTCTTTTTTTTTTGTTTAAGTAGTAACAAAATTGTGCATCTACTTTAATTTAAACATGCTTAACTTTTTAAAAGTAACAATAAACAATTAAAAATTTTTAATAATTATTCTACGCATAAAACGAAAATGTAATTAATGTGCATATACAAACAGCTTAATTTTACATAAAATCAGAGTTAATAATTACGATTCCAAAATTTTTTCTGTTTAATACACCAACATTAAAAATGGATAAGCAAATAGAAAAAATTTCCTCTCTATATGATAAATAACTAGCACATAAAAGTTGCGAAGATAGTAAGTTTTATAAAAAGATCAGATGTTCTTAGCCTTTTTTGTTCCATGGATCCATTTTGGAAGTAAAATGCAGGTCAGGTTGTATTCTTTGTCACAATTAATTTTTAAATGCGCAAAATAAAATTTAAATAAATCAATTATAATCAAAACAATTGAAAAATTTGATTCAATAAAAATGTATCAGCTCTTTCATGGTAACATTAAATAATAATAAAAATCAATATAAGTCACATAATATTTCAAATTATTCTGTAGCTCGGTGTTGCAGGTGCGGGTTCGAGTTCCGGCGGTGCCACGAATGATTGTAGTGGTTCGGAATCCATTTTAAACCGCAGTTCCTGGTCTAATATGACTGTTGGTCGTAGGGTTAACAACCCTATCCAATAAAAAATAAAACATCTCCTGTCTCGAAATCTGCCAGTAGGCAGTCGCACTTGGCGCTGTCTACATATACACCTATATGCATCTATACATACACTTAAATAACATTTTCGTTTTATGTGTAGAATAATTATTAAACATTTCTAAATTCTAACTTTAACTTTTTTTTAAAAAATTTAGGCTTGTGTAAATTATTGTAGATGTATAATTTTGTCACTGTTTAAAAAAAAAAAAAGTTGTAAATGTTAATAAAATCTCACAAAAGGAAATAATGAACATGGGGCTGTTGCGTCAATGAAGAATTCAAATTATAGTACTAAATTTTTTCCAAGGAGAATATTAACAAGTGTCGTTTAATGCAAATTAAACAATGTTGTCCAGTTGGTAGGAAATTATTAGAAAACAATCTACTATTTCAGTTTTAATCACTAAATATATCATAATTCAGAGCCATTAAATTCCCGTAACAAATGGCAGATTTAATTGGAATATAATGCTAATTGAATTATGAAAACAAAAACAATATGGTTTATTTCTGCTTCAAGCTTATGGACTTTTTGGCAGTGGCTTATCTATACCATCTAAGATCAGTGATGCTAAATTTTTCGCAATTGAATAGTAAGGCAAGAAAATGTTCTATTACACCAGAATTTCCTACAACTCATCAGAGGAATTTGAAACCACGACAGGACAAACACACGTAAAAATTTGTATATTTTTTTAAAACTTTAATAGTTAAGAGTCAATTAAGAATTTAAATCAAAGAAAAGTTTAATTTCATCTAAAATTTAACAGTTTTGAAAATTAATAGATAGCCATATAAAATTAAAGCCAAACAGAGCGCTTGAATTGATTTGAGGGAGCTCGGGGAACAATCTTAAGACAAACAAAATACACTTCTACTTAGTTTAAAGGAATTTAGCGCGGTAAAATGGTCAGGAAGGGGAAATAATAATAAATTCAGAAAATATAACATTAAACAAGTAATATATATAAAAAAAAAAAAAATTTAAAAGTCAATTCCTACTTTTTTTTTTTTTTTTTCACTCTATTGCAGAAAGTCCTTTATATATATTTTTCATTCATTTTTTAACTTTATCTGGCGCCATCTATTGGTAGATATATGCAACTTAAATCTAAAAAAAACTAAAATTAATTAATTAAATTTAATTACTGAATTAATATTTGAAAAACTGTATTAACATCCAGTGTCATCCACTAAAAAATGTATTTGAACTTGAAAAAAACAAATCATCCTTTTAAAAAAAAAAAAAATTGTATTTGAGCTTGAGTGCAGGAATAAAAAGTATTTTATGAACGATTGAAAATGTGAACAAGATATATATAGGGAGAGTGTGAGCAAATAGAAGGAATTGAAAAATGAATAATTAAAAATGCAAATAAATTAGAGTCAATCAATAAACACGGATCAATTTCAGAGTCTGTTTGGTGAATTCAGATGCATTTGTATGGTAGCGGAAAGGAGGGTCAGGAAGCAGTGATTATGGGGTTGGAATGCGTACCTCCAAGAAAGGGACCTGACTTCGAAGACTGTTGAGGGAATGGAGGGATGACACACTATCTTCAATCCGGTGGAAGTTTGGAGTGGAGGTGCCTTGATCTTCGTTTGAAAGGAAGATTTATTGGGGTCATTAACGTATTATGTTTCTGCTTGTGCACATGAAGACCTAGAGCAGGGATCTCAAACTACGGCCCAAGCAATGTCATCCACCCGGCCCGCGACAGCGAATAAGCTTATTGTTGCTGTAATAAGTTGGATAAAAACACGGAATTATAATAACTCGGTTTTTTATTGACTTGCTAGGTAAAGCTTAATGACAAGCATAATACGCAGAAAATTTAACTTAAGCATAACAGCTAACAAACAATTGAAATGAATCCCACTAACAATATAAACTAGCGAACATACCTCGGTAATTATACCTACCTATTTCCGTTTTTAATCACTAGATGTCGTCAAGTGTCACGGTCGTATCGATACACACAATAGTAATTGTAATTATTGAATCAGCGTAGTTAGCAAGAAGCGTATGCTCGCTCAGAGCGCGTACTCGGTGACTGATCCAGAAATTATAGACAACGGCAAAAATGAAAACGGTTTTGGACCTTGGTAATCACTGAGTAAACTTCGGAGTCACCGAACTGATCCAAGAAGGCTTTAGCAATCGCAAATCCACGGGTATACTTTTCCTGGACATTGCCAAAGCTTTTGATAAGATTTGGCATAATGGTCTTATCTCCAAACTCATTCTGATGGGTTTTTTCCTGCTCAGCTTATCAAGCTTCTTAACTCGTATCTCTCTCAGCGCAGCTTTTAGAGTACAGTGGAAAATATTTTTCTCCCCAGGCCAATTCTCAGTGGCGTACCTCAAAGGCTCTTTAATCGGTCCAATTATCTTTCTCCACTATTTTTAATGATCTTCCTCCGGCTGACAACTGTCACTTAGCTACCTACGCTGACGACACCGCTATTGCTACCACATAAAAACATCGACACCATAGTACACAGACTACAAACACAATGCTACAAACTCGAAAATTGGCTTACCAACTGGAGAGTTAAGATAAATCCGAACAAATGTGCGAGCGTTCTTTTTACTAAAAACGTCACGCAAATCCACAAAATCTTCTTATCTTCGGGCAACCAATAAAATGGGTAAACAACTATAAATATCTTGGAATTATTCTCGACACTAGACTTAACTTCAATCTGCATCTAACCGCTACTATAGCAAAAACAACAGCTATTAGTAAGCAACTAAATCCGTTAATTTCCGGGCAAAGCCGACTCCCAATTAGACTCAAAGTACTACTTTACACCTCTATTCTGAGACCAATTCTCACGTACGGTTGTCCCATATGGGCATCTACTTCCGTTGCCAACCTGAGACAGCTGCAAGTCTATCAAAATAAAAGACTCAGCGATTTCGTAAATGCACCCTATTATGTCAGACGAAAAGGAATTCACAAAGATCTAAACGTAGAACCGATTCTAGACTATATCAAAAATTATTGCAGTAACTTCTTCGCAAAATGCCCTCGGATTCGAAACGAACTACTTCAAGCAATCCCTGCATACGACCCAGCAGTACGCAGTTCTCAAAAAAAGGCCTAGAGCCATCCTATACCAGGAATTTGATTCTTTCCCCTCAGTCAAAAGACGGAGGGTTCAATAGACTGCTTGCGTGAAGTTCTTCGTTTCGAACCCGAGACGCTTTCTATAGACTCTGAAAACGACCGCAAAACTAACCCCCGGGGAACGTTGAACGGTAGTTCTTCCACAATCAAATAATTGGTGGTTTACCACGACTCACAAAACCTGTGTCACACACGTCGTTCTCATCGTTTGCTGTATCCAGTAAGTGTCTTTTTATTTTTTACTTAATTTTTATTTTTGAATCTCTAAGATGATTCTTGATTAATTATAAATTTAACCGCTGGTCATTTTTATATCTAGAAATTTTAATTTAGCTTCTGTAATTTTAAGCTGGCATGTGCAATGGACCCCTAATTATTTCTTCACTCTTAATTATTTTATTTTTAATTTTTACATAAATTCTATCTTTTACTTATTATTTTTATCTTTATTTTCCAGAGTTATTACTCTAGCAATTAATTCATGTTAAATTTTAACTTTTTATTGATGACTTATATTTTAATTCCTTAATTTTAACTGATGATATGGAGTTTTAGTGACAGTCTTGTTGCAGAGGCACTCCTTGAAGAAATGTCCGTTGCCCCGAAGGCTGGAAAGTTTGGAGACCCCTGACCTGACCTAAGGAATTTCCTTCCTTCCCCAAAGTCAAAGAGAGAGATTGCTTGCATGAAGTTCTTCGTTTCAAATTTGAGCTGCTAAAAATAGAACTGAAAAGCGACCACAAAACTACCCCCTCGGGGAGAGTTGCACAGTAGCTTTCTTTCCCTTACCAATAGCTAAATTGAGTTTTTCAAACATCATAAACCTGTGTCACCATACGTCATTCTCTTGGTTTTTCTGTATTTGTTAGCAAATGTTTTAAATTGTAAAATTTTTCTTCTTTTCCTCATTTTTAAATTTTAATCTTAATATCTTGTTTTTATTTTATTTTTAGTAATTTTAACTTATTCTTTCTCTAGTACTTTTACGCTGGCATCTGCAATGGACCCCTAATTATTTCATCATTCATAATTATTTTAAATTTAAATTTTATTTTTAAATTCTAAACATAACACCTTTTACCTTTATCTATTTATTTAATTCTTATTTCCAGAGTTATAACTCTACTAATTACTGTCATGTTATAATTATTGTTTAAAATTAATTATTAACTTCTAGTGATGCAGTAATTTTATTCCTTAATTTCATTTTTATGATATGGAGTTTTTTAGTGACAGTTTTTTTGCATAGGTACTCCTTGAAGAAATGTCCATTGCCTTGCTGAAGAGGGAATTGAAAATTGTCTTTCTTGAAGACTTCTTTGGTTGACGTATTCCTTTGAAACTATTTAGCCCGTGGGAGCTCCATCTCCGATAGGACAGGGTAAATACAATTGAAACTATGGAATTGCCCAGAATATATTTACAAATATAATAAAACTACCTTATAATCATGAACAAATAAAAGAAAATACAAATATTAAAAAAAATTAAATTATAATTTTGCACGGACGTTTTTAAATTATGAATGAGAATCTACCTATCAAATAATGTATTATGTAATAATAATTGATTTTAGATAATATGATATATGTATGCTGAAAATTGATATATGTCGGATTCCTTTATGTTTTCAAATACTTCTTTTCACACACAGGATAATACAAGCAAAAAATTATGCCACTTTTCAAGTTTGTAGAAATAATTATAAGCCCTGCATTATAAATTCTGTTTATCTATTTTGTAAATGCCTTTTAGCATTATTCTATGAACAATATGCATGAAACAGAGTACTGATTTCATAAAAATTAACCATTTAATTCAAAGTTATAAATTTCCTATATGAAAACAAAAATAATTTGGTGGCATGTGAATGTTACTTAAACAGTTTAGACATCACTACAAAATCAAATTTACATTTAAAATAATGTTCTGTTCTGAAATTAGTAGTAATTTTAAAAACACAACAAAAAATTATAATTCATTGTATAAAACAATTATGTGATTTAGAACAAACAATATGAAATGTATTTCTTACAATTTAATGTGTTTAAAAATTTAAAGAGGTTACTTATTTCTTGCAGGTTTACATGAGTAAATGTGGGGAAAATTTTTAATTTAGTATTTTTACGAATAAAGCATACAAGGAAAAGTAAAAAATATATATAAAAATTGGGTTTAATTCTTTTAAATGACTATAACATTCATGTTACATTAGTCTTTTATAAAAATTATTATAAAACATGAACCTCGTCATTATTTTAGGCATGGGAGAGAAAAAGCAAAGCCTTAAAAATTTAAAAGACTTCAATATGAGATATTAATCTGAATAACTACAAAATATAAGCTTCTTCTGAAGCATATGATTTAATATCATATGCTTCATAGCTAAGTAAAAAAATATTTCTTAGATTTTTATGTAAAAGAATATTAATAGCAAATAAGTAAATTAAGAGTTATTTTGGTTCCAACAAGAGCTACAGTAGCTGATATTTCATATTCTATAAATTTTTTCCAGGTTTTACACCTTTTTATTATTGTTAGTTATTACCTTTTTTGTTATTACACCTTTTTCAAATTCGACATCTAAATACACAGGAGATTCCGATATCTTAAGGTTGTTGCCAACTTGTTGGCTTTCTTCTTCAAACGGATATTGAAACTTATACAAATAGTCTTGCTCCCATTCTTGAAGAAAAAAATGCCGCATATCATCTTCATCAAACTTGTTTACAATTTCTAATACAGCTTCAAAGGTGGGCATTAGAATACCTCCATTTTCTGAATTAGCATTACTGACGATAAAACTTCTTCCTTAATTTCATCTAAATACCTCTGCATTCCGATAAGACTTCCGTTCGCTTCAAAAAATGCCTCATATCGTTTAATATAAATGAGGAACATGCATTTGGCTACTACTTCAACAAGTAAAAAGCATTCAGGTTGACTCTGAAGAAGACGGCACAGAAAAAGGCACATTGGCAAGAAATTATAAAACGATGGAGATTGGCAGAAATCAGGGCACCTTTTCAACACGAATCTTGCTAAACCATATTTTGTACACAAAAATCCGTTTTCGTTATGTTTTTGAAATAGTCATCAAAAATTCCTCCATAAATCTCATTCATTTTATCGATCATTTCCAATGCTCGTCTTAGTATTGGGCGTTCTTTAGCTGTTAGGGATGGCATTACAAGATCAACAGCCTTACTATCATCGTACTGACAAACAAATAAAGCGTATGTGAAGCATTCCATGTCAAACTCCATTTTAAAGATTAGCAAAATTTAAGCAAAAGTGTGATCGTTAAAACTAAATAAATCTTGTTCACACTTAAGAATCTGCAAATATTAATATGTTAGCAATAGTAAAATAACTGCAAAATTATCTTTCGAATTTGCTAGGCAAACGACATTGACCAATTGGAAGCATCATTTCACAGACTTTAGAGAACAAAAGCACTCGTAGAGGAAAGTCCAATCAAATTGCAGTAATTTGTCCCCACCATGAAAGCAAACCATATTTGGCGGGAACACTTCATTTGGCGATACTAGGAACACTACATTTGGCGATAATCGCGTTTTTGAAATAAATATGACCATTTGCTCAAACATGACCATCCATTGACTGATTAAAAAAAAATGTCTCAGAAGCTTTGATGTGCTGTTTATGGATCATTTTTTAATTTTGTATTTTATAATAAGTTCAATTGAACAACAAATAGTTGAGGGTTGATGAACTCTGAAATTTCGTGATGAAAGAAGGAAGGGGGTTATGTTAGGGGGCTTTTTATGTTATTAAACTAAATTTTTTTGTAATCACTTTTGCAAAGGAGTTATTCATTTAAAAATTGCTAATTTATTTTCCCTTTCTTTCTATCATGTACCTAAAATTTATTTTTTAAGTGATCATGTGTTTTATTTGTATTTTGCAATTTTATGGATAGCGTTATTATAATATAAATGTTTTTTTATATCAATATTTAACATTCTAAGTTTTTGTCAAGGAAATATTGCTTATTTACTGAACCAAACAGCAATTGAAGTATCAAATTAAGTATTCATTTTGGTAAAGGTTAATATTTGTGTATCTTCTTATTTCTGCACACTTTTTTTTTGGTTTTTGACACACTTATTGTCAGTTGCTATATTTTTCCGATTGTTTAGAATTATATTCATTTTAATTATTTTTCTTGAGTACCTTATGAAATAATTATATGTATGTGACTGCTTTATTTTAGTATTATTGTGGCAGTAGCAATTTTAAACCATCTAAATAAGGTACCTATTTAATGAATACCTTGTTGTTATCTAATAAGGTATAACATTTATGACTGAGTTGACAATTCTCTCATCTGTCACATGTGCTTGGGTATAAATTACCAAACAAATTTAAAAGATTAAATATTATGCAAATATTTATTTCTTTATATATACCACACACTTAATCTTTCAGGGAATTTTTAATAAAAGGTGTTATTGTGAACCATTTTAGAATCTATATCTATATTTGCAAGTGGAATGGAAGATAATTTATTGATTATTTAAAAATTTTACACAATAATTTCTTATCTGGGCCTGATGGACAAGTAAGAAACTGACCCAAACTTGTGGCATTAGCACTCTGGGAACTGGCGCCGATTACGGAGTACCAACAGGGAGAAATAGCCCTTAAACCTCCTCATCTTAATTCATAAATATGTTTTTAATTATAGTTGGCTGTTTAATTAATGTTAGTAAAAATACAAGATAAAATTTCAAAAAAATTCAAGTTTATATGGTACTAAAAAAAAAGAAAAATACTAATAATAAAAAGTAAAATGCAAAATAAAAGAAAAATAAACTTAAATTCAGTGCAATTAGGGACCAGTTGTCGATGAAGTACATAAGGGATTATGCTGAACGGTAGGAGCCATTGATGAGATGTTGCTGCAAAAGTAAATAAATTATCCACACACACAAAAAAACCTATAATCAGAACCGAATTTTTATAAATTTTCGATTTTATAATTTTTATTTTTTGGTTTTGTTCCATCCTTTTATTTTTCCTCACAAAAAAGGGGGTAAAAAAGCGTACAATAAAAACCTAACTATTCACTAGTCGTTAAGATAGGATTGTGGTGCACAACGTAGCATAAATATAAAAATAGTGAATTGAGCCGAGTGTCAGATTCGAACCCTCAACCTAATTAGCAATCTGTGCCACAAGTTTCGGGTTCGAGTCCCGGTGATATCATGGATGTTTGTAGTGGTTCGGAATCCACTTTCAACTATAGGTCCCGGTATAATAAGACTGTAGAACATTGGGCATAGGACTGACAACTCTACCATGTAAAAGAAACATCTCTATCCTCATTCTGTCTCGAAATCTACCAGTAGGCAGACGGCCTTGGCCCACCGTGTGCTGTAGTGCCAGGGAGTTAATTAGTTAGTTTTTTTTTTTATCTATTTTTACATCGTTTTCCAGCTATATTTTTCAAAATTAGCACCAATAATCTATTTTTGAAATTATGCATCAAATGTTATTAACAATTTACAGAATTTTAAAATTTAATTAGTTATTAAGAGATGTAACCTTATTACATCACTATACCAGCAGGATGAAAATTGTACTTCATTCTTTCTCTACTGAAATGAAAGGAAAAAAAAACATGGCTCATATTTTGCTTGATAACCTTACACCCTCAAATGCAGCACTAGGCAATGAAATTTATTGCCAACAGCTTATTTTTTTTCATGTTTATATCAAAAGGTTTTTTGATGTATTTGACTTTAACAAATTTCCAAAAAGAAGGATAGGTTAATGAAAATTGAAAAAAAAAAAAAAAAAAAAAAAAAACAGAGAAAAAGACAATTAAGCCTTTAATGATGTAATTTTATTTTAGAAATACACTACACATATCAAGAAGAAATACATAAACCAATGTAGTTGCTTTTAAAATTTCACAGAGCTGATTGTTAGTACTATTTTTCTGAAATTATACTTGAAATGCACCCTCACTCTTTCCATGCAAAAATTACAATATAAAATTTGTTGTATTTCAAATATTTAATATAGATTTTTCAGAAATGTTAGATAGATTTCTGAATACATTGCATCGAATGTTTGGAACACAATAACATCTGCAAAAGACTCTTATTAAAATGTATTTTCAAAAGCCCATCTTCATTAATATGATCACATACTATTTGGGCGAAAATTTAATTTGAATTCATATAATTTTGCTATTTTATTATATTTTTCATAGTAATTACTTATGTATTTAACATGAAAGATCATATATTTGAATACTCAGCTTTTTAAAATATATTGTCAATTATTCTCTTATACATATTGCATTATAATATACTGAAGAAATTTTAAATCAATCATTTAACATACATCATATAAAAAAATATTTTTATTTTACTATAGCATTTCAGCTAGGGATTGCAATATCGGACCAAAAGTTTAATACCGGGATACCGGTTTTAATACCGGCAGTAGAAATTTTAGAAAAAGAAAGAAAACACATGCGTTTTATTCTTTTATTTACCAGTTTTATTAGAGAATGTAAATATCACACACAAATTTGTAACTTATAAATTACAACAGTATATAAAGAAACTCAAAAAAAGCAAAGGAACATCTTATTTATTTAAATCACAAAAAAGTGTAAATATCACTATTCAGTCTGTGATACTTCTCCATTCACTAATAACTCTGGAACATTTTTTACATTTTGCCACCATATTCTTTTCATCATATAAATAATGAAACCAAACCGAATTATTATCAACTGATTTTTTATGTTCTTTAAAGTTATTCTCATTCATTATTATGGGGAATTATTTATGAGTATATATATAATAAATCTGAAAAATATTTTGAACTCTAAAGCATGATATGCAAATACAATGTGAATACCAAACTCGCCAATTTAAAAAATATCGAAGATAGATATTTCACAGGTAAGAATTTTGAATAAGAATTCTAAATTTCTAGTAAATACCGAAAAAACGGTATTTAAACTTGTGAATACCGGTATTACAAAATTGTACAAATGGCTCAAAATACCGGTATTGCAATCCCTAATTCCAGCATTATTATTCAAATAAGTTTTAAAAAGAAAATTTTCAAAATATAAAAAATGTGACATTTTTTTATTTAAAATTAATACATATGGTAAAAATGATTTTAATTAAAAACATTGAATCATACTTTTTAGAAAAACATTAATTGCATTGAAGAAAATTATAATAAAATTTAATTCAGCAATAAAAGAGCTTTGAAAATATCACATCAAAGTGGTAAATTGAATTAAATTAATGAACAGATGGCTCACAAGTTACATTATAGCTTTCAGTTCCACAAATAATTGTTCATAAAAGGCATAACACTTTTAGAAGAGTGTCAACAAAAAAAAAAAAAAAAAAAAAAAAAAAAAAAAAAAAAAAACTCAACCAGTACTGAAAAGAATCATCAAATATATATTACTTCGCATGGTGGTTCTCAAACTAGGTTTGTTGTGATTTAGGAAATAGCAAAGGTATCACTTGGAAAATGTTTTTAAATGCATACTCTTGCATAAATTTTACAATTGTTTTTAAATGCATACTCTTGCAAATGAAAACAAAAGCAGTGTTAATGCAAAAAAATTTTGAGGAAAAAAAAATTTCAGAGAATTCATAGCTGTTGGCATGTTTGAGATTGATACTTTTTCTAATTAAGAAAACCATTGCCAGAGAAGAATTACATTACATTGACAGAGTTTTCCTTTTTATAGATAATTTCCCCTCCTTTCGATGCAAAAAAGTAACTAGACAATCTTTCAATAATGTAGCAGTTAATTAAAAATATATATATACAAGATTATTATGATTGTATAGGGAAAATATTAGTATTAGTATTTACTATAATAGTTTTCATTTGATTTTTAAACATGACACAACTGTGAAGAGAGATACCAAACGATGGGTGATTGGTCTTACTTAACACTTTGAAATAATTAATCTTATGAACAGAAAAACATTTTCCATGATTGCTTAAGTATGGACATCACTTAAAATAAGGATGGAGTATCTGATTTAATTTAATACAAGTAATTAACTATCAGACAGTTTAAGGCTATAATAAAACAGCTGTTTATCAGATTATAATATATTTTTCATATGCATATATATCTGAAATTACTAATTGTCATAAACAATATTTCTTTACTTAAATTTAATATAAATATATTAAATCTACATATAAAGAAGCAATTTATTTTCATATTATCATTATGTGAATAATATATCAGGAAACTTAAGTTTCCTTAAAAAGTAATATTAATAAGCCCATAGCCATATTTTATTATACTTAAATTAGTTGCACCAAAGTTCTTGTACTCAACATAAATGTGTATAAATTCTGCTTAAAAGTACAGTTAAAATAAATAGCCACCTATTACTAATTAAAGTTGCCACAGAAAGAGAAAGTACAGCATTAAGAATTCCAGTTGTCAAAAAACATCATTTATACAAATATAGAACGAAAATATAATTAGTTTAAAAATAAATCATAATTGCAACACATTTTTGAATATTGGACTGTTTAACTTAAAATCTAAATAAAGTCTTGGCTTAATTTGAATTCCTGTATTAAACACAAATATAAATTAATCATCTTTAAGATGTTCTATAGCATTTCATATTAAAGGTTGAAATGTCATAACTAAAAAACAGCAATTTTAAATGAATGTTACATTCTAATCACAGATAATCCCTAAGTTATGCTGCAGAAAGACTGATCCTTTTTCAAACCCATTTCCAAAGAATTGCTGCATCATTTTTAGTATTAATCTATTTTTCTTTTAATGTAAAATGAATATTCATTAATGTGGCAATGAATGAAATCCATATGGAAGATTATTATTATATTATCATATTGGTAAAATACTGCTATTACTATCTGCTAAAATAGTATTGATTTGATTTTTTCTTAAAACTTAAAAACATGTTTCTTAGTTCTTACGTTACTCTATTGAGACATCACATATTATCTCTTTTTATAAGATATAATGTATAGACACTGAAAAGGCTATTCATAATTCTTGTTGTACATGGATTTTATTCACCATAATATTTAAAAAAAAAAAATCTACCTCAACTACAAGGAGAAAAAAATTATTAATATAAAGTAGAACCTCTCGAAAAGGTCTCTAAGTCGAAAACCTCCACAACTCGAAATTTCAAACCTCTATAAGTCGAAATAATTAGTCAATCCCCACAAGCCATTTTTTTTATATATTTTCCCTCTGTAACTCAAAAAAAAAGTATAGCTAATTTTTTTCATTGGCAATTCAAATATATTTTTTTTATTATTTACTTCTTTTCACTTAGAACTGTATACTTTATTACTTATTTATTCTCTTCTTTTTTATATATTTCTTCTTATAATAAAAATGTATTACCTTTGGAATTTGATTATAACAAAACTTCTGAGAGAAAAATGTTTGATGTTAGCAATGTTTGATTTTACAATCTTTTTTACAACCTTTATAACTCGATCATTTGAAACTAATTACCTCTATAGCTCGAAGAAAAATAAGTTACCGACTTCAAGGATTTGCCGACAATGCATGTCATTGTTTCTTAGAAAACAATGTATGAGTATATAGTAAATAAAATAAACAATTCTATGAAATAGCAACTCGGAAGAAAAAGAATTTTCTGCTCTTTATAGCTTAGATAATGCTATAGATAGAGAACGATCGAATTGTCTAAAGCAAAATAAATGAATAAATAATAATAACTGACTTTTTTAATACATAATATAACCTTTAAGTTACAAATAAACATGTTTATTACCTCTGTAACTTGAATTTTTATTTATTTTACCTCTCTAACTCAAAATAAGTTAGAAAGAATCTAAACCTCTACAAGTTGAATATTTCCTTACAAAATCCGAAACTCTATAACTCGAATTATTTTGCTTCTCCCTTGAAGTTCGACTTACAGAGGTTCTACTGTATTATAGGAAAAGAAAGCAAAATTTGTAACCAGGATTATCACCAATTTACCTTAAAATTTTTAAATGCAAAAATTATCAGTATCGAGGTAAAAGAAATAGTTTTGAATTATGAAAATCCTGCAAGAAATTAACATTTACTTATTTTTCATGAATGTTACATAAGTAGGTAATTAATGGTATATTCAAAATAAAACCAATCTTAAGCATCTGTATGCAAAATGAACATGTAAAAGTATTTCTAAAAGATAATTCAACCAAAAACATCAAGATAATTTAACCATTCAATCAAACTTCAAAACAACAAGTTTATAACATAAACTTAGTAAAATTCTTATATCTGGGCAGAAGTTTCTTACTTGATAAAACAAACACAAAAATTAATGTCTGATCAAATGTTGGCTAAAAGGCATTGAAAAGCTTTAGTATAAAAAGGGTAAAATTAAAAAATAATAATGAACATACATCCATTTACATTTCTGTGACATGAGTTCCTTCTCCTGAGTTGCATTCCTGCTCCTCCATTTCTTTAACGCATTCCTGCTCCTCCATTTCTTTAACGCATTCCTGCGCCTCCGTTTCTTTAACGCATTCCTGCTCCTCTATTTCTTTGGTGCATTCCTGAATATACAATATATTGTTACAGCGTACTAACACAGTTTTCATAGTGGTGTTTGACCTCTTACCATTCCTTATTTCTGCAACATCTTCAAGCTAGAAAAGTAAAATTTATACCTATAGAATTAATGAATAATATTCAACCCTTTCAGGGAACAAATATAGGAAAATATATTTTATTAAAAATTAAAAAGTATCAGTTGTATAATCACCATGCTTTAACTTGTATCAACATTTTAATTTACACATGTATTATCAATGCTAATAAATTATGAATATAGTAATATAAATAAAGCTTTTACAAGCTTCATAAATTTTCACATTTAGAATTTAATATATTGCATAAAAATAATATTTCTTTTATTTATATATACAAAAACTATATTAATTAAAATTTGATATTCTTTTTGTATTTCACCTTTTAATGTGCAAAACTACATATGCATATAGAGCATTAGTAAAGTTCTTGAGAAGTAATAAGATATACCTTCCAATAAAAAGCATTGAATATTTATTTTATTTAATAAGAATAATAAAAAAAAAAAAAATTCTTTTTCTCATATTTCAAATACTATTTGCATTATCATTTAAAGTTGCTTTATTAACATATATTTGACATATTTTAAACACATTTTCTCATTAATAAAAATTATTTTACGATTGTATACATTAATGTCCTCTCCATACTTTTATGAATTTCTCACAAACAAAAATTAAAAATAAGAAAAAACAACACACACACAAAGGAAACATTAAAATAACAATTACTATTTTAATAATAGAGTCAGTTTATATACTCCTGTAACAAGCATTAACAATTTTAAATTGATATAAAAAATAATACTAACTGCAAGGTTCATGTATTTATCAACCTGTGTAAGTTTTCCAAAATACTTATTCCCCCATTTCAATGATACTACAACTTTCTTGTCTAACAATGACTTTAAAAATGGCCGGGGATTAAGAATATCAGACATCTAAAGAAAACACAAATTCATTTATAATAAATTCATACAATAAAAAAAAAATTAGGATTTCATAAAAAGCAGCTTTGAAAATGAGATAAGACATATAAATTTGATGATTTAATTTGCAGGTACTGAAAGGTTAATGTTCAATTACTGGCAATGATTTAATAAAATTTCTTTCTATTAATCAAGCCGAGACAATGCACACGAAAACATATACATAATAATAAAAACAAATTAACCAAATTATTTTAAATAATAATTACAAAACCGAAAAATCGTAATCATTTAAACAGCTATTAAATTTTAGAAAAAATACATGATATTTACATATCAATAATATGTTTGAACTCATGAAGCTAAATTCTATACAAATAGCTCAAAAGATATAACATTTTACTTAAAGTGAAAAAATTAAATTTATATAAAAGAATTTCACCATAAGTTATACAATTGCATTAAATAATAATCCATATATTACATGTTGAGAAACATATTTAATTATCACTATGCTTTGAAAACAAAATCAATTTTATAGGAATGAAGTTAATTACCGCCCACTACTGCCAGATTAAAAAAAGTACCATTATTTATCAAATAGGACAATTGATATCAATTCAACATTTTTTAAAAATAATTATGAATAAAATTCATAACTAAATTATCATAAAAACATCTGAACCTGGAAAAAAAAAAAAAAAACATTGCAAAAAAAAAAAAATTTCAACACCAGAAACGTGCAACAAAACTGGGTAGTATAAAGAGAAAATGGATTTTTTTTTTTAAATGGTTATTTTGATAGATCTTTATTCAAAAATATAAGACAAATAGAAAACCGTTCCGTTTCTGCCGGCTTCGCAGTGATGGATTTAGGTTCGATGGCACCCTAGGCCCAAGTTAATTTGACGCCCTTATATATAATAATATGAATAGTAATAATGGCTTCAATTAAATTTAGGCATGAATTAAATATATATATATTGGTATAACAACTAAACATACAATTCAGAATAAATTGCTTTTAATTAAGAAATAAATCATATCTATCTTATTAATCATACAATATATATTTGTTTCTTGCTTTCATCCGTGCGAAAGTATTAATGACATCCTCATACTTCTTGAACTAATTGTGTTTCAATGCTTAATAATGCAAGTGCTGCATTGAGCCTATCTTGCTTCATACCTGCACTTTTTTTTTAGTAAGGTTTTAAAACATAGAAACAAAAATTCACAATAAACTGTTGGTTATTTATTCAATGTAAAATATATCCGTCAAAATGTTAAAACAGCAAATTTTATTATAAAATAAGGTCTTTACTCTGTAAGAACATTGAAAAGACTGAACACAAGAATAAAAGCATTGTGACTCAATACTCAAAAAAAAAAAAAAAAATAAATTAAACTGAAACATTTTCAAAATATCGTTACTTGAACATGTCAATGAGAGCAGTCTAGCTCTAGCTTCGAGTTTCAGCGTCCAGGATTCTCTCAAAAGTAAACAAAAACAATGTATGCACTTGAAGTTCAAAGAAATATGAGGCTAGTAAAGACCTCAAGCCATTGGGATTGATGCTTAGAGAAAAGATGTTAATAAAATAAATGAAATACTATTCAGCTTTTATAAACACTTTGATTAAATACAAAAATTTATGTCCTTTTTATTGTATGACTCATTGCTTTAGAATAATTTTTTTCACAGTCTACCTAATAAAAATTTAATTTTGAATTCTATTTCAAATTATTCTTTGCAATGTTATTAAAAATAGTTATCAATTTCTTTTATTAATCAGATAAATTGACTCATTTAATTTGTGTTTTGGGGCCTATTTTTTTTTTTTATATTTTGTGATTTTCCAAGTTCTAGTACAACCTTTTAAATTGATCATGGCAATCTTTGAGAAACGTCTCACATTATGTAAACTGTAAAATTGCAAGATTAAAAAAATTAAAAAAAGTTTTTGAGTAACAGGACAAATGTATAATTAAATAGAATGAATTATATATCGCAAACAAACGCTACATTTAGATTTTTTAAGAAAAATTAATATAAAATCTAACGTCAAAAGATAAATGCTATACTTAACGAAAATTTTTTTAGTACCTATTTGTCAGATATTTTAAATTTTATTACTTACACGATTAATTATTTTAAAAAATAATTCTACCCTTTAAATATTGACATCTTGAGGTTGTCAAAGCAAGAAAAGAAGCATTAAAATTCGGTCTTACAGTTGATAAAAAAACAAAATCGATTTCAAATTTTTGCCGGCGTAGTCCCGGCGCCCTAAAATTTGCCGCTCTGTCACTGGCTTCTCATGATCATGTGTGAACTTTTTCATTATTTTCATTTACAATGTTTGCAAAATTCTTTTAGTCACCTTAAAAATTAAATTCTTACCGTGATACTTTGAGAAATTTGACTTGCTTTTTTAAGAGAGAGATTAAATCACCTCAAACACACAGCTTCGACAAACAAAAGAGACGCTATGTTGTGTGAAAGTTTAGTCTATCTATTGCTACATCCATAAATTCCTTGTAATTTTTAAAAATTACTTTATCAAAAATGAATGTAATAATCAAAATCGGAGATAAAAGCTTTGAAGTTTATCATCATTTAATATTTTTGAAGTTTAGCATAATTAAGAAAATTGTGTTTATTTGAATTTATTCACTAGAACATTTTGTAAGTATTGATCTCAAAATTAATGTTTTATAAAAAAAACCCAAAAAGCACACAATATTTAACAAAAATTTTTATATTTATTCAACATTTACAAAACCAGATTTGATTTTCATCTAAAATTATATTTTAAAAAACTCCTCGAGATTTTTTTTTCAGCATGTTTTGATTGGTTCACTTGTCTTCAAAATAGTAAGAAGAAAAGTTTATCGTTTCATTTGGTTAATACCAGTTCTCAAGGTAAATATAATACTTTTTTTTGATGCATACAATTTGATTGTATAACTAATCAAAATCTTATAATATTTATATTTCTTTTTTTATAGATGGATATATCCTATATTCTGACAATCAACTGATTGAAGCAAAATGGAAATTTTATTCCATATCAAATGTCATAATTTGGTACAGAAGATTTAAAGAAACAAATAATTGAAATTAATCTGGATAATCTAATGTTTAACATTAGTGATATAAAAATAAATTTACAACTTAAACAAAAATATCTTTGAAATAAGTGCATATTTGGTTCGTTTGATAAGTTATGATATTTTAGATGATTTTATAAAAATCTATTAATTAAAAATTTACAAAAGATAATGGTAATTTTGGGTATTTTTAATAATAAGCATATATATTATATTGAAAAATTATTGTATTATTTATTAAAAGGTGAAGATATAAAGAACTGCTGAAAAATATGCAAAAAGATATTTCAACTTTTACTAAAAAAATGTCTTTAATGAAAATATTATCATTCATTAAAATTTTTTTTAACAAAAATTTTTTTATCTTTTTTATGAGATTCTTTGTTATATAAGTAACACAAAAATTTAAACAACACTTTCTATGTTTATGTTTTTTAAAAGTGTACACAACTTTCTATGTTAAGACGGTCAGTGTTTCTTAAATTTTCTATTTTAAGACTGTCAGTGTTTCTTAAACACCACGTTAAGACTAGTGTTTCTTAAACACCACGTTAAGACTATCAAATTTCTTAAATAACCCTTTTTTTTGTTAGTGTTTTTAACACGTTAATATTTCTTAAAAACACTTTGTATATTAAACTTATTATTTTAAAAAAACACAGAAATAAACAACACTGCTCTATGTTAATGTTTTTTTAAACATAATTTTCTACAGTGTTTCTTAAACAATGTAGCCAACTGTCAGTGTTTCTTAAACACCACGTTAAATTATTAATGTTTCTTAAATATTTTTTTTTTAGTGTTAATTTTTTAAACACGTTAATATTTCAATAAAATAACACTTTTTATTAGTGTTTTCTAAACATCTTTTTTTAGTGTTTCGAAAATAAACAATAAAAAATCAAAAAAACCCTTTTTATTTTAGAAAATATTTTTATCAAATACATTTTAAATTTAATTTCAGAAAAAAATGTTTATAAAATACATTTTTATTCACATAATAAGAATCTTTGGTGAGTAGATCGTCACCAAATAACACCCGGTCTTGTCTGTTAATTTTTAAAATACTCGGTCTATTAGGAAGATGAAGTTCGCAAAATGCATCAATCCTTTCTTTAAAATAGCTCTCAATATTTTCCAAACTGATTGAATATTTTTGCTCGAATTATCTTTTTTTTTTACTTTCAATATATTCCGTGAAAAATTGTATCTATCATAATGTCAGTTCTTCTTCAAAATATATCGAAATTAAAGTCTTTAAAGAATGATGATAATAAAATCAATTTTATTTTCTTGCTCATCAGCCAGAAGCACATATGTTCATAACAGTTAGGCATGCTGAGATTAATGAACAGTTGGAGATCGCCTTCATTCACATTTTTATAATGACTACGAAAAACAAAAAAACGTAATAACTACTATTTTAAAATAGAAAAATTTTATGTTTTAAAAAAAAAAAATTTGTTTTTTCAAAATAGAATAAATGG
Organism: Caerostris extrusa; assembly: GCA_021605095.1. NCBI lineage: Eukaryota > Metazoa > Arthropoda > Arachnida > Araneae > Araneidae > Caerostris > Caerostris extrusa. The sequence goes on along the minus strand of BPLR01018303.1, from coordinate 40,430 downwards.
TTAAGAATTTTCAAAAGAGTAGATCAAATAATGTAATTCATTTAAGCTTATTAACTGGTGCTGCGAATAAAATTCTGTTGAAAAAAAAAAAATGATGTGGCGGCTTTGTTAAATAATCAGCAAAATAATTTAAACAATTAAATTTTTCTTTGGAAGATTTTTGAGTTTTAATACAGTACAGGTGAATTTTGAAATTTACTAAGTAAGAAAAACTTTATTATTTTTGGCATTGTAACGAGTTTTGACTGAAAAAATATTGTGATGTTTCAGAATTTTATTGTCACTGGACGGTTTAGGGGGATTTATTGCATATTCAAAATATTATCTTGGATAAGTTTCAATTTGTATTATAATCAGATTTTTTAAAAATATTTGTTGTCAATGAAAGTACGGAGTGAAAATTGTTTTTGAAAAATAGGCTGGAAATAGTTTAAATTATTGTTATGATTTTAATTTATCAAATTGTTTAAATTTTAAAGAAAAAATATTATTTGTATCTGTAAAACTTTTTATTTTCAAATAAACCCTTTATTGGGTCAAAAATTTGTTTTAATTTAATACAAAACTCAAAAAAAATAATGATTTTTGATTTGAAATTATTAAACCTTGAAATTTTTGTCATTTAAAAATAATAATTTTCGCCTGGTGGCCAATTGAATTCGTTAAGACTGTCAGTGTTTGGTATTTATTTAAATGTTTCAAACACTGGCAGTCTTAACATAGAAAAGTTTGTTTATATTTCATTTAAAGATTGCAAATATAATATTGTTCTTAGAAATTTATAATTATTTTTAGTTTCACTTTGAAAATTTTTAGTCATTTGAAAAATAATAATGATGCAAATTGTTCTTCGTTAAAACTGTCAGTGTTTAGATTTATTTAAATACTAGCATAGAAAAAAATTGTTTATATCTCATTTGAAGATTGTAAATATAATATTGATTTTTGCTTTTAACAGATATTTAAAATTTTATTTCTATGTTCATGTTTCAAAAAATAGTAGTGTTTTCTATATAATTTGCTTTTTAACAAAAATGAAACACAAAAATTTATAAAAATATATATTTATTATGAAGTACAATAATTTATAAAAATATATACATTTATTAAGAAATAGGATGCAGTTTTTCAGCTGCAATTTCAGCTTCTTATAAGTTCTTTTTTTTATTTTAATGTACATCACATCAGGCCATATTTTTCTAAAAAATATATGTTGCCATGTCATTGACAGCAACAATATTATTCCATCCACAGTCATTTTTTATATACTTTTCAAAAAAATCAGTTTTAAATAGCTTTTTAATTTGTTCCACTTAATACTTCCTCTATTTTCAACATTATTTTCAAAAATATTTTTATCTTTTTAAATTTGCTAAAATTCTTTATACAAAAACTGATTTAATGAATATAAATCAATTTTTACAGTAATATTTTCAAAGTTATTTGTATTTATAAACTTAATAATGTAGGGAATGTAGACTCCTTGATGCTTTATCCACTGTGTGCTTGCAACAAATTTAATATTCATTTTATTACAATCAGCCATCTGAAAAAAGAAATTATTCTTTTTACAATTAAAGATATTAATAAAATAAATATATAGAATTAAATATAAAATTCAATATTTACCGTTAGATGTATACGAGACAGCAAGATCAAACAATCTGTTAATTTCTAGTAATGCTACTAACTATTTAAAGAAATAATAACCAATCAAAATTGGCTCATTAAAAAAAAAAAAAAAAAATTTCATTGGTTATTATTTCTTTAAATAGTGAGGAAAGTTGAATACTTGTTTAAACTTTTCATATCGTCACATATCTAAAAGTATGTAATATTTTGTATATTATTTTTATATTATGATATACTAAAATATTAAAGCCAATTTAATTGGTTATTATTTCTTTTAAATTGTGAGGAAAAAGTTAAATACTTGTTTAAACTTTTCATATAGTGTAAACTATCACATATCTAAAAGTATGTAATATTTTGTATATTATTTTTTTATTATTATTTATATTATGATATACTAAAAATATTTTTTATTTATAATAGAATGTCTCAACCAGAAGTGGAAATGAAAACACCTGAAGTACTTGAACAAGAAATGAACATATCACCTGAAGTAATAAAAGTACTTGAACAAGTAATAAATTTTGATGATGAAGAAACGAAAACATCACCTGAAGAAACAAATCTTGAAAAAGGAGAAAGAAAACCTGAAGAAGAAATGAAAACATCACCTAAAGAAACAGATTTTGAAGAAGGAGAAATGAAACCTGAAGAAATGAAAACATCACCTAAAGAAACAGATTTTGAAGAAGGAGAAATGAAACCTGAAGAAAAAAAAGATTCTCGAAAAGAGAACATGAACATGCCAATAACAATTCCAAAAATGAAGTTATGTAATGAGGAAATTTTTTTGAAGTTTCACCGAAATTCGGATTTCTTGCTTTACAATTTAATAATAACGTAATTGAAGGCGGTTGTATACAATATGCATTGTGCACTGGAGATGTATATAAATCTGAAAAATGTGATAATAATTGGTTGAATCGCTTAGCTACGTTTGTTATATATTTACGTATTACTGATTTATATGTGATTGGTGATAATCAATTAGAAATAATTGAAAATATTTACCAAGCAATATTAAAGTTAAAAAATTTAATTATAATATTAAAAACTATACGAGACGTTATGATTGTAAATCTTATTCATGTCCTATAAAAAATTAAGAAATATGATGTTGAAATTTTATAACAGATCTTTTAATTTGAGATGTGTGTAAACAAATATTTTTTTTTGCAAATAAAAAGAGTTTTTTGTTTTATCATTCAATATTTTATTCATATAATTTTAAGATAATCTTAACAAAAAAGTTTAAGATTTGATTTCTATTTCTTAAAAATAATAATTTTATACAAACATAAAGTTTTTTTTAATAAACACAATTAAAATAATATATATATTTTAAATAATAAATGGAAAAATACACTTTTGCACAAACCTAAAAAATAATTTTTTATCTTTAAAAATAAAAATAAAACATATATTGGTTCAAATTTCTTTAAATAGCAAGCAGCATTGTTAAAAATGGACATACTACTTCATGTTCTTTTAACAGTTTTTAAAAATTATTTGAGAAAGTTTTTAAAAACTACTTGAGAAAATTAGTAAAATTATTTAAGAAAAATTTTTTAACTATTTGAGAAAAAAATTGTTCAGAAAGATTTTAAAATTATTAAATAGTTTATTAATTTTAAAATAATTAGAAGATTTTAAAAGTTTTAAAAAATTATTTGAGAAAAGTTTAAAAAAAATTATTTGAGAAAAGTTTTAAAAAATTATTTGAGAAAAGTTATTTCAGAAAGATTTTTAAATTATTTCAGAAAGATTTTTAAATTATTTCAAAAAGATTTTTAAATTTTTTCAAAAAAATTGTTTCAGAAAATTTTAAATTATTTCAGAAAGATTTTTAAATTATTTCAGAAAAAATTATTTGAGAAAATTTTAAATTATTTCAAAAAATTTTAAATTATTTCAGAAAAATTTTAAATTATTTCAGAAAATTTTTTGATTATTTGAGAAAAAATTTTTGATTATTTGAAAAAAATTTTTTTTTATTTGAGAAAAAAATTTTTAAACTTTATTTGAGAAAATTTCAATAAACTTTATTAAAAATTTCAATAAACTTTATTAAAATTTCAATAAACTTTATTAAAAATTTCAATAAACTTTATTAAAAATTTCAATAAACTTTATTAAAAATTTCAATTAACTTTATTAAAAATTTCAATAAACTTCATTAAAAATGTCCATAAACTTTATTAAAAACACTGTCCATATTGTAAAAGTTTTCCTGTAAACTTTTAAAAACTCATTATATTATCATAAAAAAAAAAAAAATTTTTTTTTCTTTTTATGATAATGTAATGAGTTTTAAAATATTTCAGAAAGATTTTTAAATTATTTCAGAAAGATTTTTTTAAAATTATTTCAGAAAGATTTTAAAATTATTTCAGAAAGATATTTAATTTATTTCAGAAAAAGATTTTTTTTAATTATTTCAGAAAAAGATTTTTTAATTATTTCAGAAAAAATTTTTTATTTTTTTTATTATTTTTGAGAAAAATTTTTTATTATTTGAGAAAAATTTTTTTATTATTTGAGAAAAAAAATTTATTAATTGAGAAAAAATTTGTTTACTATTTGAGAAAAATTTTTTTTATTATTTGAGAAAATTTTTTTTTATTATTTGAAAAAAAGTTTAATAAAATTTCAATAAACTTTATTAAAAATTTCAATAAACTTTATTAAAAATTTCAAAAACTTTATTAAAATTTCAATAAACTTTATTAAAAATTTTAATAAACTTTATTAGAAATACTGTCCATATTGTAAAAGTTTTCATGTAAACTTTTAAAACTCATTACATTAACATATAAAAAAAAAAAAATTTTTTTTTTTTTTGATGATGTAGAGAGTTTTAAAATATTTCAGAAAGATTTTTAAATTATTTCAGAAAGATTTTTAAATTATTTCAGAAAGATTTTAAAATTATTTCAGAAAGATTTTTTAAAATTATTTCAGAAAAAGATATTTAATTTATTTCAGAAAAGATTTTTTAATTATTTCAGAAAAAGATTTTTTAATTATTTCAGAAAAAGATTTTTTAATTATTTCAGAAAAAATTTTTATTATTTGAGAAAAATTTTTTTATTATTTGAGAAAAATTTTTTTATTATTTGAGAAAAAAATTTTTTATTAATTGAGAAAAATTTGTTTACTATTTGAGAAAATTTTTTTATTATTTGAGAAAATTTTTTTATTATTTGAAAAAAGTTTAATAAAAATTTCAATAAACTTTATTAAAAATTTCAATAAACTTTATTAAAAATTTCAATAAACTTTATTAAAAATTTCAATAAACTTTATTAAAAATTTTAATAAACTTTATTAGAAATACTGTCCATATTGTAAAAGTTTTCATGTAAACTTTTAAAACTCATTACATTAACATATAAAAAAAAAAAATTTTTTTTTTTTTGATGATGTAGAGAGTTTTAAAATATTTCAGAAAGATTTTTAAATTATTTCAGAGAGATTTTTAAATTATTTCAGAAAAGTTTTAAATTATTTCAGAAAGATATTTAATTTATTTCAGAAAATGTTTTTTAATTATTTCAGAAAAAGATTTTTTAATTATTTCAGAAAGAGACTTTTTAATTATTACAAAAAAGATTTTAAAATTATTTCAGAAAAATTTTTTTATTATTTGAGAAACTATTTTTTATTATTTGAGAAAAATTTTTTTATTATTTTAGAAAAATTTTTTATTTATTATTTGAAAAAAATGTTTATTATTTAAAAAAATTTTTTTTTATTTTTGAAAAAATTTTTTTTATTATTTGAAAAATTTTTTTTTTTATTTTGAAAAAAATTATTTGAAAAAAAAATTTTATTTTTGAAAAAAAATTTTTTTATTATTTGAAAAAAAAAAATTTTTTTATTATTTGAAAAAAATTTTTTTTATTATTTGAGAAAAATTTTTTTATTATTTGTGAAAAAAATTTTTTATTATTTGAGAAAAATTTGAAATTATTTCGAAAAATTTTTTGTTATTTGAGAAAAATTTGAAATTATTTCAGAAAGATTTTTTAAATTATTTGAGAAAAAATTTTTTAATTATTTCAGGAAATTTTATAAACATTTTTAGTAAATTTTCTTCAAAACACCTTGTCCTTATTGTAAAAGTTTTTCCGTAAACTTTTCTTTGTCAAAAAAAAAAAAAAAAAAAAAAAAATCACTTGATATAAAACTATATAAATACCCCTTCGCATTCAAAATTAATATTTTCTTGTCATGTTAGGATCATATAAGCTGAATGAACATACTACTTCATGTTCTTTAACAGTGCAGATCCATCACTTTCAGAAGTAAGTTTTATCATATGTTTTTATTCTGATTCTATATTTTGGTTTTCTATAAACTAAAACGTTTTTAATTTGTATTAGAATGTCTTATGTGAAAACGCCAGAAGAAGAAACTTTAGAAAACTTGAAAAGAAAACTAAACTGTTTAGTGTTCCGAAAAATAAAACCGAAATATGGATTTCTAGCATTACAGTTTAATCATAATATCATTGAAGGTGGCTGCAGAAAGTTTGCTTTAGCTGATGGAGATGTATATATTCATCAGAAATGTGACAATAATTGGTTGAAGAGATTACCTGTTTATATCGAACATTTTGGTATTACATATTTATATGTAATTGAAACAATCAATTAAAAATAATTCAAAAATATTTATCAAATATAAAGTTAGAAGATTTAAATATAATATTCGGAAGTATTCAAAATGTTTTGATTGTAATTTGCAATCATGTCCTGTAAAAAAACTTAGAATTATGATGTTGAAATTCTTCAACAAGTATTATGATTTTAAATGCTTTTGTAAATGTTGAATAAATAAAAAATTTTTAAATATTGTGTGTTTTATAAAAACATTAATTTTGAGATTTAATGAAATTATTACATGAGAATTTTATTTTATTTCAAGATAAGTTGTAAACTCAGGATATAATATAGTAAAATTTTTATTATTAGTAGTATTCATTTTATTTAATAATTCATTTTATTTAATAAATTTCTATAGTTAAATGAAAAACTATCTAAATGATAAACAATTACTTTGTCACAAATTGTTAACGAAAAGAAAGAAAAAAATTTCTACAAAATCCATCAAGAAGAAATTTTTGTTATGTTATTTGCACAGCAAACATAAAAACACAAAATTAAAACCAAAATTAAAGACTAAAAAAATTGTAAACATAATTTATGAATAATATACAGTTATGAGTTTATGAAATTTTTAAAAAAAAACATAATTTACATTCTGTATCATCAATGTTTAAATTTTGTAAATAAATATTTTTTTGTATTTAATCAAGTGATGTTGTTTTTTTTTTGTTATTTCATTTAGTAAATTCTAATCCTACTTGGAATAAAAATTATTTAACATGGTCATTAGTTAATGGAACAAATTATAGTTTTCTTGATGATGTAATTGAAATGTGGAATATAGAACCTTTAGAATTTGCTAGAGTAGATCCAGGAAAAGGAGATATAAATATTTATTTTAAAACTATGAAAAATGAACATATTATGGGATATGCTCACTATCCAGAAGAAGGAAAAGTTTTTATCAATGATAAATTAAAACCTCAGCAAGTGTTTTATGTTTTACAACATGAATTGGGGCATGCATTAGGATTAACACATACTGTAAATCAAACTTCTGTCATGTTTCCGTATTTCTGCGTGAAAATAATCTTTCTGAATTTGATAGACAAAAATTATACATATATCACTTTGATAGTGTTGCTTTAATTAATTGTTATACCTATTTTAAATTTTTGGATCATTTTATCAAAGGTTACATTTTAATACCACGGATACATCTTCTGATAAAATATAGATTCTACTTTTAGAAATAATGATGCCATGTATAGAAATCAAAGTGAATCTTGTATTTTAATTTCTAATGATATGTTTTATGAATTTGATGGTAGATTACATGTTTTAAATTATTAAAGTTTAAATTATTTATTTCTAAATATTCAATATGTAGATGCTATTTTAAAGTTACATAATCATACATTATGCATATTTACATTTAAATATGTAAATGAAAAAAATGCACATTTCAGAATTTTTACCTATCCTAAATTTTCTAATACAAGGTGAATTTGAAAATATAGATGGAACTATTTATTTAATTGATACCACGCACATATTTGATTCAGATTTTGCATTTATTGAAAAACTTTATACTTTGTAAACATTATTTATATTCTAAAATACATTGTTGTAAAGAAATTGTTTAATAAGTAAAAAATTATTTAATAAATAAAAATTATTTAATAAATAAAATTTGTTTAATAAATAAAAATTTTTTTAATAAATAAATTTTTTTAATAAATAAAAATTATTTAATAAATAAAATTTTTTAATAAATAAAAATTATTTAATAAATAAAATTGTTTAATAAATAAAAATTGTTTAATAAATTATTTATGTTGGTACACTCAGTTAAAAAGATGAAAAAACATTGGCATTGTACAACCAATTCTGGTTCTTTGCGTATACCAATCTTTCCGTGAAAATAGAAGATCGCGATAACTCACAGACAAAATCTTCCACTCTGTTAAAAGATGAAAATTGGCATTGTACAACTTGTTCTTTGCGTAATTTTCTCAATCTTTCCGTGTTTTGTAGAAGGATGCAGTCTTTTAACTCATTTTTAATATTTAAAAAGATGAAAATTGGCATTATACAACCCTATCTCTCAATCTTTCCGTGTTTTGTAGAACTTCGAAACATTTTTAATCTTCCACTCTGTTAAAAAAAAAAAAGATGAAAATTGGCATTGTAGAACCCTGTTCTTTGCGTATCTCTCAATCTTTCCGTGTTTTATAGAAGCTTCGAGTCTTTTAACTCAATTTTTAATCTTCCACTCTGTTAAAAAGATGAAAATTGGCATTTAAAGCCTGTGTTCTTTGTGTATCTCTCAATCTTTCCGTGTTTTGTAAATGAGTCTTTTAATTCAATTTTTAATCTTCCACTCTGTTAAAAAAGATGAAAATTGGCATTGTAGAACCCTGTGTTCTTTGCGTATCTCTCAATCTTTCCGTGTTTTGTAGAAGCTTCGAGTCTTTTAATTCAATTTTTAATCTTCCACTCTGTTAAAAAAAGATGAAAATTGGCATTGTAGAACCCTGTGTTCTTTGCGTATCTCTCAATCTTTCCGTGTTTTGTAGAAGCTTCGAGTCTTTTAATTCAATTTTTAATCTTCCACTCTGTTAAAAGATGAAAATTGGCATTGTAGAACCCTGTGTTCTTTGCGTATCTCTCAATCTTTCCGTGTTTTGTAGAAGCTTCGAGTCTTTTTTAATTCAATTTTTAATTTTCCACTCTGTTAAAAGATGAAAATTGGCATTGTAGAACCCTGTGTTCTTTGCGTATCTCTCAATCTTTCCGTGTTTTGTAGAAGCTTCGAGTCTTTTAATTCAATTTTTAATCTTCCACTCTGTTAAAAAGATGAAAATTGGCATTGTACAACCCTGTGTTCTTTGCGTATCTCTCAATCTTTCCGTGTTTTGTAGAAGCTTCGAGTCTTTTAACTCAATTTTTAATCTTCCACTCTGTTAAAAAGATGAAAATTGGCATTGTAGAACCCTGTGTTCTTTGCGTATCTCTCAATCTTTCCGTGTTTTGTAGTCTTTTTAACTCAATTTTTAATCTTCCACTCTGTTAAAGATGAAAATTGGCATTGAGTCTTTTTTTGTATTCAATTTTTTTTAATCTTCCACTCTGTTAAAAGATGAAAATTGGCATTGTAGAACCCTGTGTTCTTTGCGTATCTCTCAATCTTTCCGTGTTTTATAGAAGCTTCAGTCTTTTAATTCAATTTTTAATCTTCCACTCTGTTAAAAAGATGAAAATTGGCATTGTAGAACCCTGTGTTCTTTGCGTATCTCTCAATCTTTCCGTGTTTTGTAGAAGCTTCCCGAGTCTTTTAACTCAATTTTTAATCTTCCACTCTGTTAAAAAGATGAAAATTGGCATTGTACAACCCTGTGTTCTTTGCGTATCTCTCAATCTTTCCGTGTTTTTGTAGAAGCTTCTGAGTCTTTTAACTCAATTTTTAATCTTCCACTCTGTTAAAAGATGAAAATTGTCCCTTTCTTTGTGTATCTCTCAATCTTTCCGTGTTTTTAGAAGCTGAGTCTTTTAATTTTTTAATTTTCCACTCTGTTAAAAAGATGAAAATTGGCATTGTACAACCCTGTGTTCTTTGCGTATCTCTCAATCTTTCCGTGTTTTATAGAAGCTTCGAGTCTTTTAACTCAATTTTTAATCTTCCACTCTGTTAAAAAGATGAAAATTGGCATTGTAGAACCCTGTGTTCTTTGCGTATCTCTCAATCTTTCCGTGTTTTGTAGAAGCTTCGAGTCTTTTAACTCAATTTTTAATCTTCCACTCTGTTAAAAAGATGAAAATTGGCATTGTAGAACCCTGTGTTCTTTGCGTATCTCTCAATCTTTCCGTGTTTTATAGAAGCTTCGAGTCTTTTAACTCAATTTTTAATCTTCCACTCTGTTAAAAAGATGAAAATTGGCATTGTACAACCCTGTGTTCTTTGCGTATCTCTCAATCTTTCCGTGTTTTGTAGAAGCTTCGAGTCTTTTAATTCAATTTTTAATCTTCCACTCTGTTAAAAAGATGAAAATTGGCATTGTAGAACCCTGTGTTCTTTGCGTATCTCTCAATCTTTCCGTGTTTTATAGAAGCTTCGAGTCTTTTAATTCAATTTTTAATCTTCCACTCTGTTAAAAGATGAAAATTGGCATTGTACCAACCCTGTGTTCTTTGCGTATCTCTCAATCTTTCCGTGTTTTGTAGAAGCTTCGAGTCTTTTAATTCAATTTTTAATCTTCCACTCTGTTAAAAAGATGAAAATTGGCATTGTAGAACCCTGTGTTCTTTGCGTATCTCTCAATCTTTCCGTGTTTTGTAGAAGCTTCGAGTCTTTTAATTCAATTTTTAATCTTCCACTCTGTTAAAAAGATGAAAATTGGCATTGTACAACCCTGTGTTCTTTGCGTATCTCTCAATCTTTCCGTGTTTTGTAGAAGCTTCGAGTCTTTTAATTCAATTTTTAATCTTCCACTCTGTTAAAAAGATGAAAATTGGCATTGTACAACCCTGTGTTCTTTGCGTATCTCTCAATCTTTCCGTGTTTTGTAGAAGCTTCGAGTCTTTTAACTCAATTTTTAATCTTCCACTCTGTTAAAAAGATGAAAATTGGCATTGTACAACCCTGTGTTCTTTGCGTATCTCTCAATCTTTCCGTGTTTTGTAGAAGCTTCGAGTCTTTTAACTCAATTTTTAATCTTCCACTCTGTTAAAAAGATGAAAATTGGCATTGTACAACCCTGTGTTCTTTGCGTATCTCTCAATCTTTCCGTGTTTTGTAGAAGCTTCGAGTCTTTTAATTCAATTTTTAATTTTCCACTCTGTTAAAAAGATGAAAATTGGCATTGTAGAACCCTGTGTTCTTTGCGTATCTCTCAATCTTTCCGTGTTTTGTAGAAGCTTCAGAGTCTTTTAATTCAATTTTTAATCTTCCACTCTGTTAAAAAGATGAAAATTGGCATTGTACAACCCTGTGTTCTTTGCGTATCTCTCAATCTTTCCGTGTTTTGTAGAAGCTTCTTTTAATTTTTAATTTTCACTCTGAGTCTTTTAATTCAATTTTTAATCTTCCACTTCCACTCTGTTAAAAAGATGAAAATTGGCATTGTAGAACCCTGTGTTCTTTGCGTATCTCTCAATCTTTCCGTGTTTTGTAGAAGCTTCGAGTCTTTTAATTCAATTTTTAATCTTCCACTCTGTTAAAAAGATGAAAATTGGCATTGTAGAACCCTGTGTTCTTTGCGTATCTCTCAATCTTTCCGTGTTTTGTAGAAGCTTCGAGTCTTTTAATTCAATTTTTAATCTTCCACTCTGTTAAAAAGATGAAAATTGGCATTGTAGAACCCTGTGTTCTTTGCGTATCTCTCAATCTTTCCGTGTTTTGTAGAAGCTTCGAGTCTTTTAATTCAATTTTAATCTTCCACTCTGTTAAAAAGATGAAAATTGGCATTGTAGAACCCTGTGTTCTTTGCGTATCTCTCAATCTTTCCGTGTTTTGTAGAAGCTTCGAGTCTTTTTAATTCAATTTTTAATCTTCCACTCTGTTAAAAAGATGAAAATTGGCATTGTACAACCCTGTGTTCTTTTGCGTATCTCTCAATCTTTCCGTGTTTTGTAGAAGCTTGAGTCTTTTAATCTTTCCACTCTGTTAAAAAAGATGAAAATTGGCATTGTAGAACCCTGTGTTCTTTGCGTATCTCTCAATCTTTCCGTGTTTTGTAGAAGCTTCAAGTCTTTTAATTTTTAATTCCACTCTGTTAAAAAGATGAAAATTGGCATTGTAGAACCCTGTGTTCTTTGCGTATCTCTCAATCTTTCCGTGTGTTTATAGAAGCTTCGAGTCTTTTAACTCAATTTTTAATCTTCCACTCTGTTAAAAAGATGAAAATTGGCATTGTACAACCCTGTGTTCTTTGCGTATCTCTCAATCTTTCCGTGTTTTATAGAAGCTTCGAGTCTTTTAATCAATTTTTAATCTTCCACTCTGTTAAAAAGATGAAAATTGGCATTGTACAACCCTGTGTTCTTTTTGCGTATCTCTCAATCTTTCCGTGTTTTGTAGAAGCTTCGAGTCTTTTAATTCAATTTTTAATCTTCCACTCTGTTAAAAGATGAAAATTGGCATTGTACAACCCTGTGTTCTTTGCGTATCTCAATCTTTCCGTGTTTTGTAGAAGCTTCGAGTCTTTTAATTCAATTTTTAATCTTCCACTCTGTTAAAAGATGAAAATTGGCATTGTAGAACCCTGTGTTCTTTGCGTATCTCTCAATCTTTCCGTGTTTTATAGAAGCTTCGAGTCTTTTAACTCAATTTTTAATCTTCCACTCTGTTAAAAAGATGAAAATTGGCATTGTAGAACCCTGTGTTCTTTGCGTATCTCTCAATCTTTCCGTGTTTTGTAGAAGCTTCGAGTCTTTTAATTCAATTTTTAATCTTCCACTCTGTTAAAAAGATGAAAATTGGCATTGTAGAACCCTGTGTTCTTTGCGTATCTCTCAATCTTTCCGTGTTTTGTAGAAGCTTCGAGTCTTTTAACTCAATTTTTAATCTTCCACTCTGTTAAAAGATGAAAATTGGCATTGTACAACCCTGTGTTCTTTGCGTATCTCTCAATCTTTCCGTGTTTTGTAGAAGCTTCGAGTCTTTTAATTCAATTTTTAATCTTCCACTCTGTTAAAAAGATGAAAATTGGCATTGTACAACCCTGTGTTCTTTGCGTATCTCTCAATCTTTCCGTGTTTTGTAGAAGCTTCGAGTCTTTTAATTCAATTTTTAATCTTCCACTCTGTTAAAAAGATGAAAATTGGCATTGTACAACCCTGTGTTCTTTGCGTATCTCTCAATCTTTCCGTGTTTTGTGAAGCTTCGAGTCTTTTAATTCAATTTTAATCTTCCACTCTGTTAAAAAGATGAAAATTGAACCTGCATTGTATCCGTGTTCTTTGCTATCTTTTAATTTTAACAAAGATCAATCTTTCCGTGTTAATTTTCCGCTCTGTGTTTTAAAATTTTTAGCTTCGACTCTGTTAAAAATCTTCCACTCTGTTAAAATTGGCATTGTACAACCCTATGTTCTTTGCATTTTCACCAATCTTTCCTGTGTGTTATAGAAGCTTGAGTCTACCATTATACCTATCTTTATTTTACCAGGTAAGTGAGATTGATCTTTCGAATGTTTCCTGTATTGCGTTTGAGAATGTTTCCTGATAAGCATCGTTTGGCTGGATACCATTAGCATTCCATTGTAACATTTTAAACGTTATATTGAACATGAAAAAGAAAGTTTATGAAAATTGAAAAATATTAATTGATTAAAAAGGAGCTAAAATCGCTTATTTAGTGCTCAGGATTAAGAGTGATGTCAAATGAGAGATAGAGAAGGAAGAAGACGGATTACCATGATCTGTCAATTTTTTTACTATCGTAATCTTGTAAGACCCGAAAACCCAGGTTTTGGAGTTTATTTTTTTACTTGCCCTTAAACGGAGGAATTGAAGTAGTAAGTAGTATCTTTTTAAGAGATTATTGAAAATTGGAGGCCTCTTGTATTACAGATCTTTTTGACAAATTGTTGCAATTCCATGGCTCGCGGTTCAAATAGTTTTGTAATTTCGTTTCTTTGTTAAATAAGTTCATGAATTTGTAGTGGCTATTAATTTAGACGACTTAATTTAGATCAATGGCTATTAATTTAGATGCGAATGAGTCCCCTTTGAAGCGTGATATTTTCACCCAGCCGCCTGAATAAAAGAAAGTCGGTTGACAGTTTTAAATTGCAGAAATTTTTCTGCTTTATGTTTAGGACAATTAACGTCAATTGATTTATGTGCTTCCCTAGAATTGATACACTTAGGAATTTGGGCCGAGCACTAGTCTAGAAGAGGGCTTACAGGCAATCAAATTTTTACATTACGGCTAGTACAATAAATAATACGGTGTAGGTGCTTCTCTTTTCCTTTATGTAGCTTAAGTTCAGTGACAGGGATGCGCAGAAGATCTACCTCTGCGTGGTAACACTTTTTAGTGGCTAAAAGATCTGCAACTTGGCATTGTTAGATTAATGAACTCTGTTTCAACATGTTTTGTTGTATTATTTTATTGTTGTTGCTGTTGTATGTTTTTTTTTTTTTTCATTGTTCTTTTTTTTGCTGTAACTGTTCATAATCTGCCATTGGCAATAAAAGTTAATGTGACAGAGAAATTATTTTCATCTTCCTATACCAATGATAGTTCTCCAAGTGATATATCTGTTGGAATGTTATGAAGCAAAAATCGGGTGGAGATCTTCTCTGTGTAAAGAGATGCTTCTTCTGGGACTCCCATAATGATTTTTGTATTTGCTAATTCTCTGGCAGTATCAAAGCGAGTAGTAGATAGGATTAATTTGCCTTGTGGAGGTATACGCATGTAGCCAATATATTTCCAAGTAGTTACTTTGCATGATATGTGTTCCTTTAGAACTCTGGGATGTGCTTTTGGTACTGGGCACCTCGAACACAATGAGAAAAGAACGAGCGCCACGTTCAAATGCAATTTGTAATTTTGGACGATGTCACGATTAGGTATGAAATGAAGGTCTATGCCAGAGGTGTATTCCATGAGCTTATAATTATATCGGTATCCTACATACAAAACTCTAAGCTCACCCACACAAGGTGTTGGTCCTTCTAGACATTATTTCGTTGACCAAACTTAGATAAGAAAAAAAAACAGAAAATAAAATAAAAAATAAATGACTTGCTCTAATTGAAAATAAAAAGGAAAAAAAAAAAAATAGAAATAAAATCTATACTACAATAAAATCTTTACACAAATCAAAATGATAAACTGAGATAAAAGCAAAAAAACCCCTCCTTCTCAAATTCACACAATTCGCCAAGATTTTACTCACATTTTCTGCAGTGACTTTCGGCATCAACTTTTTGTTATATATTGGAAGGCCAACTGGTGTCAAAGTTGGTCTTCTTATATGTCATACTCAATTAAAATATGAGTATGAGAAATATAATTTTACTCAAAAATATAGTTTTTACAGCAAAAATAAAAATCTTCTGTCTCGGTGCAGTACAGAAACAACTCAATTCGTATATTTTTCGGATTTGAATGGAAGAAACCATGTTTGAATCGGATAACATTTTGTCGTATTAAATTCGACGTGTGACTTGAAATAATATTGCAATCGGTCAAATTGCTCATTTTCTAAATTATTAAGTGTACGAAATTTCATTTAATTGTAAACATAAGTCATATTTATTATATAAAACTTAAAAATGGACGCAGAACTAGAACTATTAGCATCTATGGAACACTTTGCATATGTGTTATTTGCTTATCAATATAATGACAGTGAATCGTTTAATATTATATTCGATTCCCTAAATTCTGAAGAATGCCTAATCTTAAAACGAGCGTGGAAAACTTTAATAAAAATGAATGACATTTACGGGAAAATTTTTGATTACTATTTTGAAAAGTTGAACGACGATTACTTTCTTTATTCGAAAAGAGATTTCGCTGTGTTCGTGTTATTAAAAAGCATTAAATTCTGTCGATCACCGTCTTTTTACAATTTCTTACTGGCGTGTCTGCTTGTGTGCCGCCTTCTTCAGAGTCAACCTCAATGCCTTTTACTACTTCAAATAGTGGCCAAATGCCTCATGATCGTCTTCGCTGAGCGATATGTGGATTTTTTCATGGCGAACGGCGGTCTTATAGGAATGCGGAAGTATTTTGATGAAATTAAGAAAGTAGATTTGAGAAGTTTTGTCTCCCGCCATGCTAATTCAGAAATTCCCACCTTTGAAGATGTATTCAAAATCGTCAGAGAGTTTGATGAATATGATTTCATGGATTTTGATATTGGAGACTCTGAACTGCAATATGTGTATGATTATTATTATCCTTTTGACGAAATCCTAATTATTAGGGACAATCTTAAGTTACCGGAATCACCTGTGACTTTACATATGGAAGATGAAAATAATAAAATAGAGCATCTGTTGCTTGAGCTTGGCATCTCTACAGTGGAAGCAGTGAATAGAATTCAAACGAAGTGTTCATTTTGTGGGGAAAAATTCTTTAAATATCTTTTGTCTCAAGTTTTATACAGATTACATACTAAGCCAAAAGAATAAATAAACTAGTTGAATGAGGCAAAATATAGTTGGTATACATTCTTAACTGAGTAATTTCAACAAAAGGTAAATGTAATAAAATTATTATCATTATTTTTAATGTGCGATATTCAGCTTCAAATTTAAGGAGAAATCAATTGTATATTCTTGTGATTTAATGTAAATGACTCGTAATTTTCCCCAGGTTTATTTGTTTTGTTTGAATAGGAGTAGCATGTACTTCTAAGAATCGAAAAATATGTTTTATTTTAATCCCTTTAAAATCGAAGTACTTTTTTACTATAATATTGAATATTCTGATAATTTTAAATTAATATTTTAATGATATTTTAAATAGCTGGTAATCTGCATTGTCTGAATAAGAGTAATGTGGCGTTTTCTTGTGCAGAAGTTTACTTTTACATATTTTGTAATTTGCTGTTTTTACAAATGCGTTCGTATTTTTTGCATATTTTATAAATCATGCACTTGTATTTTCCACATTATGTTGTAGGTTTTAAATATCCTTTGATGAAATTATGTTTTAAGAATAAGTTGTATGTGATAATATTTTTATATTAGAAAATAAATGTTGGAATAGTTTTGTACTTGTTATGTTATTTCTATGCATTATATACAAAGCTTTAACTAAGGATTGAATTATATTGTATATATATATATATATATATATATATATATTATATATATATATACACTTATATTTATATATATAAATTTGTAACTAATAAAATGAAATAAAACAAATCTTTTAGTTTATATGCTTGGAAAATTTCGATTTAATAGTTATTTCTTGATTACTTATACAATAAGATTTTTATGACTTTTCTTACTAACGATGCAGCTACCTTACTATGTGAATATATAATGTAAACCTTTGAAATAAAGTTGCTGTTTGTAAATATCTCGCATAGTTTTTTTAAGATACTTTGTTTTATTCTAGATTTGTATTTCCTTTAAAAAATTTATAAAGTTCAAGAGCCCAGCAATAATTAATTATGAACATGTTCGAGCTTTTATTTCTGTGATGCGCATTTAAGCGTTTGTATTTAGCATCTGTAGTATTTCGAAAACATCTGAACAATCATCCATATAAATAGGGTGTCTTATCTGCTTCAAAAGACATCGATGATTTCTGCAACGTGACCCAGACATCATTCTGGGGGAGAAACATTATCAGAATTAGGGGGCCTGAATGGCCGAGTGGCTAGCGCTCGGTACCACAAATTTCGGGTTCGAGTTCCGGCGGTGCCATGGATGTTTGTAGTGGTTCGGAATCCACTTTAAACCGTAGGTCCCGGTCTAATAGGATCGTAGAGCGTTGCGGGGGCATTGTTACTCCGCGTCCGTAGCTTATCTTCAAGTTAGACGCGCCAATTGGTTAATGTAAAGTGAGTAATGTCTGTGCAGCGCTTGCCTTACGGCATCCAAGACCAAGCTGTCTAAGTGTTTGCCAGCTGCATTAGAAAGAAAAAACATTTTCAATTAGAGTTTAGTAAGGAGCAATGCAGGTGGGACCTGAAATTACCGGGGAGCTCACCATCATAAATGCACCAGATTGAAAGGGCATTTGCACGAAGCAGTTTCTTTACTAGCGATGAAATATATCTTCTGTCAAATGTTTGTTTCAAATAGGCGTTCGTGTGCAAGCAATTGAAAGCTGACGCGCTTGTGATGTTGCCCAGATGCTGCTTGAACCAGACACAGCGACCTATGAGAGAACCTCGCACTCACGTGGTACACCAGCAAGTGATCATGAGTCTACGTCTTTGGAGTACCCACTGAGGTACGCGTACTCAACTCGGGAGACCACTGCTTATCTTTTAATTTTACTTAATTTGTCTAAATAATTTAACCAAATTCAATAACTAATTTAATACTGCCCTGGTTTCATCTTTAATTATATTTACTCATTTTATATAAGTACTTAAATAAAAAATTTATTTTTTTCCTAGCTTCGGTTGGGTTTTTTCCAATTGTAACCAACTGACTGAGGGTGCCATCTGTTGGCGAGCCAGACAACTTTACTTGACGATTTTATTTTGTATGTTTTTACGTGTTCTGCTGTTTATTTTTAATCTTCTTTGCCATTTTGCTAGTTTTAATCTTAATTCCTTTTATTTTTAACTTTAACCTTATATCTTTTTTTTTTTTGGGCGTCGTCAACGGATTCTTAATTGTACCGATAGCTTAGCTTTTCGATCTCTTGCTTTAATTGTTCTGAAGCAAAGAGATGCTTTTCCTAAATTTTAATTGTTTTATTTTATTTATTACTACTCATTTATTTAATTCATTAACTCAATTATTTTATTTATTAATTTAAGCAACTTCATTTAGTGCAAAATTTTTTTAAAACTAATTTAAGATGTGGAGGTATTGTGGTTCTTAAAACCACCAAGGAACTCCGTAACCGGTACGCCCGTTGCCCTGCTTATGTGAGATGCTGGAGCTGTATTTAAAATTCCTTCCTTTTTATTACTTTCAGTGCATTTGGCAGTAACAAGTAGCATCCCAAGCAACACTGCTTTGAACTCAAGAAGTGGTTGTTGATACGATACCTAAGCAGTTCCTTGAAGTTCTATTAGGCTGAATAAAAAAAAGCTATTGAAAAGGCAATCATGTTATTGGACTAGAACAGAAATAAACATTCTCACAGGTTCCGATGCTATTTGGAAAATGTCATATGATAAAATTATAAGAATATGTACAAGTTTGGTCGCCACTGCTGGTATACGTCTCAACTAGGGATTGCAATATCGGACTAAAGTTCAATACCGGTATTCGGTATTTTTGAGATCTTAATACCGGGATACCGATTTTAATACCGGTAGTAGAAATTTTAGAAAAAGAAAGAAAACACAGGTGTTTTTTTTTTTTTGTTTTATTTGCCAGTTTTATTAGAGAATGTAAATATCAGAAAAAATGTGTAACTTGTAAATTATAACAGTATATAAAGAATCACAAAAAAAGTAAAAGGAACATCTTATTTATTTAAAACACAAAAAAGTATAAATATCACTATTCAGTCTGAGGTACTATTACAAATTTTTGAAATGTGATCTTAAAAACATAAGGCATCAATTGTACTATCATTAAGCCTGGAACGTAATTTTTGTGCAAAATTACCAGCTGTCGAAAACGTTCTTTTAGCATCTACTCTAATTGGTGGTACTGTTAGCAATGCGTGATATACTTTTTCCAAGTATTTACCTCTAAATTTCTCATCTTCAAATAAATCTATTTCTCGTCGGATTGTTTTGGATATGGCTGATTTCTGTATTGTATTTTGGCTTGTTCAAATTTTTTTAGTTATCGCTAATTCTAATTTTTGTTCAAGAGATAATTCTTTTCACTATCGACATTAGTGTTATCATAATCTTCGATAACTGTACCGAATACTTCTGAATGTGGATAGGTTCTGAATTCTGAATAAGAATTCACTGATAAGAATTCTAAATTTCTAGTAAATACCGAAGAAACGGTATTTAAACTTGTGAATACCGGTATTACAAAATTGTACAAATGGCTCAAAATACCGATATTCGGTATGCCGATATTGCAATCCCTAGTCTTAACGATCTATCAACCAACCCTCAGTCTCAAAGCTAAATTTGTATTTATCCTTATCAAGACATTTATTTTTTAACTGTCTATTAAAATACAACACTAAATGAAAAAATAATGAACATTTTGATTCACTCAGCAAAAAGTTTTTGTAAATACACAATTTGATCTGACATAGCAATTACAAAACTCGAAGTAAGTATCTTCCTCTGGGAGTATCATCATTTGAGCCAAAATTTGACAAACTTATTTCAAACAAGCGGAAAAAAATATCACCAAAAATTTTAATACTTACAATTGACAATTTAGCAATATAATTTAATTCAATTAACAATTTTTAAAAACTTTTTAAAAATATTGTTTTGATTAAATAATAGTAAAATTAATTTTACTGTAATCAAGCAGGCCTCTTAAATTTTTATTTTAAATAGATGCAGTTAATATTATTGAAATGAAAGTTCTCTGGTCATTATTTCACAAACCTATCGACCCTTTTTAAAAGAACTCATGTTAAAGGTGCATGATATTTTAAATTATGAATTTATGATGTTCAATGTTATAAGTTTACAGACCGCTGTTACATCTAATTAGCGTAGAAAGTGTTCTTACACTTTTATTTGTATTTAAGAAAAATTCCTGAAATCTCAATCCTTGAAGTGAGTTTATTGAGCAAAAATAACTAATATACCTACAAGCATTTAATTGATATTTTACATTTTATTTTAATTAACACAAATGTATCATTCAGATGTTTAAAAAAATTAATCAAATTAGATGCAAATTTCAATTTACAATTATTATTAAGAAAGATATCCTTTTACTCTTTAACAACTCGCAATCTTCTTGGTTTGGATCCGACAAGATTTAGAGTAACTGAATTCGAAATAACCTTCAAAAAAGGCAAGTTTAAAATTAAATTTCTATTTCAGTATATACATATATATATACTGGAAAGCTTTCTAAATAATTTACTGGTTTTTATATGTAAAAGATTTATAAATCTGGATGAAAAAAAATTATATTTCTCGCGTGTACGAAAACTTTGCATGTCTTCAAAATTCGTTCTTTTAAATTTTCAGACGGATAATTATAGGTATTTGGCAGTTATTTTCAATTTCCAAGTTAGGATAATTTTGGAAATTTCTGATCATTACTTCCACAACATGTGCCCAATGTGAAATAATAAGTTTACACTCACTGTCTATACAATTGATCGCAAATGTCAATATAAGTTCTCAAAAATTGACATTTTTATGTAAAAGTAAAATTACGGTATTTCAATATTGAAATACAATTCGCGTTCACCTACACGTATGTTTAAAAGTATACTTTTTAACTTGGTAAATAACAAATAATTTATTTAAGGAAAATTACGTAGAACAAAAGTGCACATAAAGTTCTAGGAATATGAAAAAGTATATCAGAATGAAAAATAAGCATAATTTATGCAATGGAAAAAAACAGTCTTGTAAATCAATTACAGCTCGTAATTGCTAATGAAGAATAATTCAAATTCTTGATTAATTGTTAATTCTCCTCATAATTAATCGCTTAAGCATTGAAGCAATTAGATTCTGCGTGGTATTTGTCATAATTTCAAACGACGCTTGTAAATATATTTATTATAAAATTCTTTCCTCACATACTATATTTTCTAACACTTCTGTTTAATTCATTCATTACATGTTCGATGAGAACCAAATTTGGCGACTGAGGTACTTTGTAGTTTGTGCAGGTACTTACTTGTAAAGGAGCCATCTTTTCACAATTTTCGCTGCGCATCTTGAATCGTTGTCATGCTGAAATGTCTACAGGCTTTCAAGATGTCAACCTAAAAATGATATATGATATTGTCTTGCAATATCTCCAAGTAATTGAAGCTGCCCATATCATCTTCCATGAGGATTATGTAAGAGAAGATGAATTAGTTTGATATTATTTAAATGAATCAGACCCCGCCCATATATTCCTTTTTGTTCATCTGAGGTTCCAAATGTCGCCTTTTTTTTTTTATGATAGATGATGTCTTCAGATAATATCCGATTTAAAATCATTGTGTCTAACTCGAATTTTGCTATGGGATCTACTTGTTATGGAATTTATTTTATGCCAACGTGACTTGGAGTCCAGACGAGTTGTAAAGATTGAATTGAATTCGAGTTTTGTTTGATATGATTTTCAAGAAGATTGATTTTAAAAATTTGAACCACGACTATTTTCTGTATTCGAAAAGAGATTTCGCGGCATTCGTTTTGGTAAGAAGCCTGGATTTCTGTCAGTCACCGTTGTTTTACAATTTCTTACTGATGTGTCTGTTTATGTGCCGCCTTCTTCAAAGTCAACCTCAATGCCTTTTACTCGTTCAAATAATGGCCAAGTGCCTCATGATCGTTTATTCTCGAAGATATGAAGACTTTTTCATGGCGAACGGCGGTCTCACAGGAGTGCGGAAGTGTTTTGATGAAATTAAGAAAGAAGATTTGAGAATTTTTATCTCCCGTCGTGTTAATTCAGAGAATGAAGATATTTTAATTCCCACCTTTGAAGACGTATTCGAAATCGTAGCAGAGTTTGATGAATATAATGTTGCGAGTTTTTATATGAGACACTCTGAATTGCAATATTTGTATGATAACTGCTATCCTTTTATTTATTTTTTTCTTTCTAATGCAGCTGGCAAACACAGACGTCTTGGATGCCTTAAGGCAAGCACTGCTCAGACATACTCACTTTGCATTACCCAGGGGGCGCGTGTAACTTGAAGATAAGCTACGGACGCGGAGTAACAATGCCCCCGCAACGCTCTACGATCCTATTAGGACCGGCACCTACTTTTAAAGTGGATTCCGAACCACTACAAACAACCATGGCACCGCCGGGACTCAAACCCGAAATCTGTGGTACCGAGCGCCAGAGCGCTAGCCACTCGGCCATTCAGGCCCGCTATCCTTTTATAGATATGCGAATTTTTAAAGATAATCTTAAGTTACCGAAATCACATGTGCCTTTAGATGTGGAAGATAAAAATTATAAAATAGAATATCCGTCGGATAAGCTTGGTGTCTCTTCAGGCTAGCAGTAAATAAACTTCAAACGAAGTGTTCATTTTGTCAGATATGTTATATGTTTTTGTGCGAATTGCTTTATGCGAAAAGTGATTGGTACTTATTTCGTTTTGTCTTTTTTCAGTAGCGATCAAGAGGGTTTCGAACATATGCCCTTAAATATTTTTTTTATTCGCAGTTTTGCGGAAAAATCGACAGTAGCTTAATCCCTGATGTTGACTTTATTATCTCATCATGATGAGGATCGCCAGGATTAGTGATTAAAACACACAGCCTTTGAAAAGTCGCCGCATCATTTTTCCCTGGAGATCTGTTTCTCCTCATACACACTATTTAAGCTGCAATGAAACATTTACAGACATCTTTCAGACATTCAAACCTACGTGGGACAGTGGCACAACGGATAACGCGCCTGACTACGGATTAGGAGATTCCTGTTCGAATCCTGGCTGGATTGACATATTCGCATTTAGCCTTTGTTTTATTCACAATTAAATTATTGTAAGAACCAGTCCTCCGTACCGGGATCTCATTTAAATATTATAGTTTAAAAAAAAAAAAAGACATGCTTTTAGAGTTAATCAAACTAAAAAGTAAATTAATAGTTTAAAAAAACTGAAAAACATGCTTTTAGAGTTAATCAAACTAAAAGTAAAAATAAATTAATAGTTTCAAAAAAAAAAAAAAAACACGCTTTTAGAGTTAATCAAACTAAAATGTAAATTAATAGTTCAAAAAAAAAAAACTAAAAAAAAAAAAAAAATAATTGTTAACATCAAACTAAAAATTAAAAAATAATTGTTAACATAAGAGTAAAATGACTGACGAGAAAATGAACGTCACTGTTGCGTCACAAGCGTGGGGTGCTCGATATCAATCGTTATAATTTTTCACTAGTTTCATTCCGAAATGCAGAGTTAGTTTTAAAATGTCATACAAACAACCCCACGCTTTTAGAACAGCGACATTCATTTTCTGTAATCACATGTGTGTGTTCTTATAATCACATAATGACTGGCATGAATTGTCGTCGAAAACAACCATTTTGCAAATCAAAATCAACAACAGTATTCGCTATTCGTAAATTATCCCGTGATTCATGAAATCATAAGCATAATGTAAAACAAACTTATTGTAGCATTCTTTATAGAAATTTATATATACAGCAAAACCTCTGTAAGTCGAACTTCAAGGGAGACGCCAAATAATTCGTGTTAGAGTTTTCGACTTATTGAGGAATTCGATTTACGCGGATTTTGTAAGGAAATATTCAACTTGTAGAGGTTAAGATTCTTTCTAACTTATTTTGAGTTAGGGAGGTAAAATAAATAAAAATTCAACTTAATGAGGTAATAAATATGTTCATTTGCAACTTAAAAGTTATTTATTTCAGTTTTTTTTCATGAAGTCAGATTCTTTTTTATTATTGTTGACAGAGTACTCACTGGTAGGCCAAATTGTTCAGCAACGCCTTTCTTCTTTTGACAACCCTTCATCAGCTGCAAGCACTTCAAACTTTTCAGCGAGAGTCAAAGTTTTCAGTTTACGTTTCACAGCACTCAATTTTTAACAATATTACTTGTATACTGTTGTTAAAGTAGATTTGTATTGCAGTAAAATAAAACTACTAGTGTTATTTTTGCATCGACAACAAAAGATTTGCTTAGCTAGAGTTCAAATGTAATCAATAGCAATAATAAGAATTATAATACGAATATTTCATAGAATTGGTTATTCTATTTACTGTATACTCATACATTGTTTTCTAAGAAACAATGATGTGTATTGTCGGCAAATCCTTAAAGTATATAACTTATTTTTATTTGAGCTATAGAGGTAATTAGTTTTAAATGACCGAGTTGTAAAAAGGTTGCAAAATCAAACATTGCTAATGTTCGAGGTCCAATTTTTTTCGCGTTACGGAGGGAAAATATGTACTAAAATGGCTTGTGGGGTTGACTATTTTTCGACATACAGAGGGTTGAAATTTCGAGTAATGGAGGTTTTGGGACTTGAAGGGAAGGGAACAAAAAATTTTTTTTCGAGTTTAGAGGTTTTCGACTTAAAAGGGTTTTACTGTATATCAGGTACTTTTTTTAAAGAAAGTGCCTCATATTCAACATCTATATTTAACCTCTTAATTTAGTGAAATTTTTTTAGAACGAATAAGTTTCATTTTTATATAAACCCCATATATAACATTTAAAAACATTCTCGCATTCTTCAAAATTTTGAAACATCCAAAAATAACCTCCTACATATAGACAAATATATATTTTAAAATGAATAAGTTCAAGTTTCTATTTAATTCCCATGAATAAGATGCAACACACTTTTATATCAATGGACAAAAGTCTCCATATTCTCAATTAGTTATTTCATATAAATGAAGTGAATGGAAATTTGTTATTCATATTGTTAATTATAATCAAGTTATTCCCCAGAATGATGTCTGGGTCACATTGCAGAAATCATCGAAGTCTTTTATAACAGATAAGACACCCTATTAATATGGATGATTCGTCCAGATGATTTTAAAATACGACAGACTCTAAAAACAAACGATTAAATACTCACAACAGAAGTAACAGCACGAGCATGGTCAAGAATCTGTGAGCAGCAAGAACTAATTTATAAACTGTACATATTTGTTTTAGGAAAGTACAAAATCTGTAATAAAACGAAGGATTTCTTCTAATTTTTCTGCAAGAATTTGCAAACAATTTTATTTCAAAAATTTCATATAAAAAGGTGGTTACATCCTTAACATG
Source organism: Caerostris extrusa (assembly GCA_021605095.1). Taxonomy (NCBI): domain Eukaryota; kingdom Metazoa; phylum Arthropoda; class Arachnida; order Araneae; family Araneidae; genus Caerostris; species Caerostris extrusa. Next base: position 14,639 of record BPLR01018303.1, on the reverse strand, counting down.
AAAAGCCATAACAAAATCAATATATTTTTATATAATTGAATAAATTGAGAACAATCTTTGAGTATATAAACTGAAAGATTGGTTACAAATAATTTTATTAATTGAAAATTTATGTATATGCAAAATCGAAATTTATTCCTAGGTTCCATATTCCTATTCCATAATTCCAACATTTATATTTTTTAATATAAAAATATTTCCAGAGACGACTTATACTTAAAATCCATTTCCATCAAAGGATATTTAAAACTTACATTTTAATATTTTACAATATTTACAGCAAATTATAAAATATGTACATGTAGCCTTCTGCACAAGAAAATAGCACATAACTCTTTTTCAGACAATGCCGATTGCTATCCATTTAAAAATATCATTAAAATTATGAGATTAAATTATTAAGTTATCAGAATATTCAATAATATAATAAAGTACTTTAAATCAAAATTAAACATATTTTTCAACTTTTAAAAATGCATGATACTCTACTTGAAAAAAAAAACAGAAATATCCCTGGTAAAAAGAAGAGTTATTTACATTAAATCGCAAGAATTTACAATGGGTTTCTCTTTAATTTTGACGCTGAAAACCGTACTGAAAATAATGATAATGATCTTGTCACATTTAACTTTTGTTCAAATAACTCGGTTAAAAATATTTTAGAACAACTCTATTTTGCCTCATTCAACTAGTGTATTAATCGAGATTAGTATCTAATTTGTGTAAAACTTGACACATTAGATATTTACAGCATTTTTCCCCACAAAATGAACACTTCATTAGAGCTCTACTTACTTCTTGCTCTGAAGTGATAGCCAGCTTATACATCAGACACACTATTGCATTATTTTCATCTTCCATATTTAAAGTCACAGGTGATTCCTGCAACTTAAGATTGTCCAAAATAGTTTGTTCATCTTCAAAAGGATAACAATAATCATATAAGTATTATAGTTCAGAGTCTCCAATATCAAAATCCATGAAATCATATTCATCAAACTCTTTTGAAGATGTATTCAAAATCGTAAAGGTGGGAATTTCTGAATTAGCATGACGGGCGATAAAACTTCTCAAATCTTCTCTCTTAATTTCATCTAAGTACTTCCGCATTTCGATAAGACCGCCGTTCGCCATGAAGAAGTCCGCATGTTGTTTCTTGAAAACAATGTGGTGGCATTTGGCCATTATTTGAACGAGTAGAAGACATTCAGGTTGACTTTCAAGAAGGCAGCACATAAACAGACACACCAGTAAGAAATTGTAAAAAGACGGCGATCGACAGAATTTAAAGCTTTTTGTTAACACGAATGCAGTGAAATCTCTTTTCGAATACAGAAAACAGTCTTGATTCAACTTTTCAAAATAGTATTCAAAAATTTTCCCGTAAATGTCATCCATTTTCAATAATGTTTTCCACATTTTTTTGAAGATTCGGCGTTCTTCAGAATTGAAGGATTCGAATATAATATTATAAGCTTCATTGTCAGTATTGTAAAAGACAAATAAAGAATAAGCAAAGTATTCCATAGATGCTAAAAGTTATTGTTCTCTCTCCTTGGTTAGGATTTATATAATAAATAATTAATTTGACTAATATTTACAATTAAATTAAGTTATTTCATACAGTTAACAATTTAGAAAACGAGCAATATGACCGATTGTTAAATAATTGCAAATCTAACAGACAAGAAAATATAATCCTATTCAATTATAATTTCTTCCGTTCAAATCAGAAAAATGTACGAATTGAGTTGTTTCTGTACTACACTGAGATAAAAGATATTAATTTTAAATTGTGTTTGACTATAATAAAAGAATGCTGATTATTATTAAAATACGTTAACTAAACTAGATCTTTTAAGATGTATAAATTTAATACAGAGAAATCTAGCTGATTATGTAAAATTCTTTGGCACGCTTATTAATCATGAAAATACTGCAAATCTAGGAGATTTACTCTTACGTTCCCAATAATGATTTAAAACGTACCCTCGCAAAATTTTAGTTAAATTTCTATTTTTATTTTTATTTATTTATGTTGTCAGTAAAAAAAAATTTTTTTTTTTATATTTATAAATATATTCTGGGCAATTTTCATTGTTTCAACTGTATTTACCCTATCTTATCGGAGATGGGGCCCCCAGGGGCTAAATAGCTCCAAAAGAATACATCAACTAATCAAAAAACCAGCTGATTAGATAATTAGGTTTCTATTTAGGGCAGCCAGTATAGGGGCTATTTTCTAGCCAGAGCGCTAGCCACTCGGCCTGAATGGCTAGCGCTCTGGCACTCGGTATCACAGGTTTCGGGTTCGAGTCCCGGCGTTGACATGAATGTTTATAGTGGTTCGAATCCACTTTAAGCCGTAGGTCCCGGACTCGGTGACTGTTGAGCGTTGGGCGTAGAGCTGACAACCCTGCCCCGTAAAAAGAAAAGCATCTCTCGTTTCGAAATCTACCAGTAGGTAGACGGCCTCGGCACACACTGGGCTGTTGCGCCAATAATGATGATGATTTAGGTATTGGCCTATGTAGATTCAAAGCAGTTAAGGGAAAATTAAGCGATCGGCAGATGTTTGTTGTAATGGATGAGTTTTCAAGATCAATTAAATATGCTTATTAACTTTTATAAGACTTAATGGATAACTTTTGATGGATATACTTGAGGAACTTATAACGCACACACACACACATATATATATATTAAGTAGGGAAATAAATTTCGTGGAATTTTTTTCTCTGACGTTAAGTAGGCATTTATTACTAATTGTGGATTGCTTAACCTTAATGTTATAAAGAAATTTTAAAATTATGTTCCAATTTGATGATATCTGTAAGTGGATGTTTTCAATATGTAACAGCCCGTTAGCAAACGCATGTGCATGTTTAGTCTATGTTAAGGGGCATCTTGAATTCCGCTTGTGCATTTACTCTGAATCATGATCGAAAATTGTCCGACGTGATTCTGAATGCGCTATACTGGGTGCCGTTATCCGTTGTGCCGCGTAGGTTTGAATGTCTGAAAGATGTCTGTAAAACCATCATAACATTCGTAAAACAAAAAGTCTAGGTATTTCGCATTCAAACCTAAGAAAGAAAAAAACAAATTGTTCAAGGCCAAACTGTCACAAGCTGCAAGAACAAAAGTGTAAATCATTTCATGAACAAAGATCAACATGTTGAATGGTAAAAGTACAATGCTAAATAAAGAGAGAAAGACATATATACAAAATATACAGAGATGTACAAATATACAATATATATGTAGGCATATTTGTACATCCTTATATATTTTGTGAGTGAGGCACGCTTGATTGATAAATCTGTAGATTGACGTACCGATTCGATTTTATTCGGGATTCGTTTTCGATTTTATTCTATTTTATAAGACTGTATAAATGACAGCTCTCAATTTTTTTTTTCTTTTGTTTCAGATTATTATTAATATTATTATTTTGTTTTGGTAATTTATAACGGTGCACCTTAGAGTAGGTGGGTTAATTTGAAGTATTATAAATAATTATGCATACTTTCAAAATAATGGCTGAGAAAAAAACACTGTTACTTATTGTTTCTTAAAAAGCAAACCAAAGTAATAAACACTGTTCGTTCATTTTTTGCCAATACAAAAATTTGTATAAGTATATTTAAAAAAGGAAACTCCATTTCTTGAAAAACTGACTGTCTCAAGGATTCCCAAAGTCATCAAATGGATCTATTATGCTCGCATGCGATTTTCTCGCTCTGTGCGATAACTATCAAAACCTTCTATGAATAGTTACGAGTGTTGTTGAATTTTGGTTTATTAGCTATCGGTTGACATGCTTCTCTGATATAATCCTCTAAATGTAAAACATTTGCAGCTCTTTTTCAGCCAACCAAGCTTTTTGAAATAAGTTCATATACATATACATCATACTGTTTAGGTATATATATATATATATATCGGAACTTGAAGATTTTATTTTGATGCATATGGGAAAGCTTTAGTGTTTGTGTATAGTAAATGTTATAATAGTTTTGTTATGCGATTTGAAGGTGTTTCTAAGAAGCATTTTATGAACACAGCTGCCTGATGGCCACCTGGCTAGAGCACTAGCCTTTGAATCCTGGCGGTGGCATGGATGTTCTTTTCTTTTTTTTTTTTTTGTTCTAATGCAGTTGGCGAACACTTAGATAATTGTCTTGGATGCCTTAAGGCAAGCGCTGCACAGACGTCACTCACTTAGCACTACCCAGGAGGAGCGTGTAGCTTGAAGATAAGCTACGAACGCGAGGTAAAAATACTCCGCAACGATCTGCGATCATGTTAGACTGAGACCCACGGTTTAAAGGGGATTCCGAACCACTACAAACATCCATGGTACCGCCAGGATTTGAACCCGACACCTGCGGTACCGAAAGCCAGAGCACTAGCCACTCGGCCATACAGGCCCCTGGTGGCATGGATATTTGTGAGTGGTTCGAATCCACGTTGCTGTAGGTCCCGGTCTAATAAGTCTAAAGTGTGTCCAAAATGACTGTAGAGCTACAAAAAGCAAATCAGGGGGGCAACTGCCCTATGGTGGACCAAGGTGTTTGCCTACTGGTAGATTTCGAGACAGAAGAGGTCTTTTTACGGGATGTCAGCCCTACGCCCTACATCCATATTTGACAGGATCCTTAAAGTGGATTTTGAATAAGTGATATAAGTACATACATACTTACATACATATAGGGTGAGAAACAAACCGGACAGATATACATCAAAAATTGAAAAGATACTATTTATAATAACTGCGTAGGAATCGCATAAAAACGTCTATATTATGCGTCTAAAATTTCTTTATAAAATGCTATTTTTATAACTTTGTTATACAAATTGATTTTTGGTCTGAAAAATCTTTTGACCATTCTTTTTTTTACGTTTTGTACAGCTTTGTCATATATATATATATATATTATCTTCTTAAACCGCAAGTGGTATGAGATTGGAAAAAAAAATCAAAACATGTCGGTACAAATAGGTGTCAGTTACATGATGACCCCCAAAATAAAATACAAAAAAGATAAAATGAAACTGAGTTACAGTAGAAAAGAAACAAAGTTATTCAGGTAACAGATCAAAGTAAATTAACATATGGGAAAAAACAAAAACATAAAAAATGTGATTTCAGATACACACAAAGAGATGGCGCCATGGCTGTGGCGAAAAACGATACAAACACTTCAAAATAAACAAACGTTTGTATTAAGGTATTTTTTTTAACTTTAATAGTTAAGAGTCAATTACGAATTTAAATTAAAGATAAATTTAATTAGATTTAAAATTTAACAGTTTTAAAAATGAAAAGATAGCCAGATATTTAAAGTAAAGTTGCACATCGCGACATGCAATTAAAAATTAAAGCAGCTCAGATCCGCATGAATTGATTTGAAGGAACGATCTTAAGACAAACAAAATGCACTTTTACTTAGTTTAAAGGAATCTAGTGTGATAGAATGGTCAGGAAGGAGGAATGATAATAAATTCGGAAATTATATCATTAAAGAATGAATAATTAAAATGCAAATAAATAAAACCAAGAATCAATTTCTGAGTCAGTTTGGGGAATTCGTATATATTTGTATGGTAGCGGAAAGGAGGGTCAGGAAGTAATGATTATGGGGGTTGGAATGTAGTCCACTATTTTGGGAACGAGCAGGCCGATCGTCTAGCAAAAAGAGGCTCAAACCTACTTCAAATGAGATCTTCATCACTGTCACTCCATTCTATAAAAATATATATCAAACAAATAATGACTAAAAACCACAAGTTACAAATTCAAGATGGGATTAAGTCAAAGCGTTGGAGAGCTGAAGATCTTTTAGCAATACCCAGCAATCCGCGACGACATGCTGTCGCCCAGTTCCGACTTCTAACTGGCCATGACTGTCTAGCAGAACATCTCTATCGCATTAAAATCTTTTCGTACCCTGGCTGCCCCCTATGTGGTTCAACAGACCCAATGAACAGAGACCACCTCCAGCGATGTGCGGTACTTGACGGCGACTCGGAGACAGCGCTTTACTGTCGTGCGAGAACTCTTAGGGCAATGACTTCGGTCATCTTTGCATTTTTGGTATTTTATTCTTTTTGTATTTTTTTCCCTTTGTTATTATTGTTATTATTAATTTTTTTTATTCTTCTTGTACTTGCTTTGCCATTTTGAAATAAAAAAAAAAAATGCAGTCCACTAAGAAAGGGAACTGTCCTTGAAGCGCTGTTGAGGAATGGTGGGGTTGAGACACGAGGATGAGGTCTTCGTTTGACAGGAAGATTTATTGGGGGACATTGAAGTATCATGTTTCTGTTTGTACACATGCTGGACCAGGAATGGGCTAACCTTTTTCGGTCGCGGGCCAAAAATCGAAAAAAATAAATAAATAAATAAAGTTTGGAGGGCCAACATAAATTTTTCTAAAATTTTAAAAGCAATATACAAGTATTACAATTTAAATATGTTAATGAAATGAGTGAAATCGCGATTTCATTTCATCCTCATATTGAGGTTCGAAGTGAGATGCACTGATTCAAAGGAATGAGGCTAAATGCTCTTCTGTCAGTCTACTTCTGAAATAATTCTTTCTAAGGTTCATAGCTAAAAACACTTGTTCACATATATAAGATGAAGCAAACATAGCACTGAATTTCTGGCCGTGAGATATTAAATTTGGGAAACTTACTTTCGATAATGATTTATAAAACTCTAACTTTGGCATATTTAGAAACAACTGCTTGAGATGATTGTTAGATTGCAACTCAATAATTTCAACCTGCAAATCTGACCTCACTGCTTTCCGATTTACGTCGGTAATGGCAAAAATATCTAATTTTGTTTGAATGGCACTGAAATCTTGAAACCTGCGTTCGAACTCAAAATGCAGTTTTTCAAGCAATCTTTATAATTCTTAAGCTTCCCTTCTCTTCATTTCCGTCGATTTATATTTTGTAGAACAAAAATAGAGAAAGTAAAAGATCATCAGTTCTTTGAAAAAAAAAAAGGAAGAAAAAAATATTTAATCAAAGTAGAAAAGGAGATGGATATATAATATATAAATATATATTTCTTTTTAATTTGTCTTGGACCGGCAAATTAAAATTCGATCCGCGGGCCGGATAGAGTCGTCCGGCGGCCTGATTTGACCCGCGGGCCGTAGTTTGCCCATCCCCACCTTAACCTCCTCATCTTAATTCATACATATATTTACAATTATAATGGCTGCTTAAAGTTAGTAAAGGTAGTCTAATAAATTAAAAATACTAAAAATAAATAAAGCTAAGATAAAAAAAAATTAAAATTAAAAGAATTTAAGTTAAAATTGATACAATTAGGGACCAGTGGTTGATGCCATAACACTATTGAATATGACTAAAAATTGAGATTGCTGAACGTGTGGGTAGTAACGATGAATCTAAAAATAGAAAACATTAATAGTATTAATGTTTACAACATAACATTAACATTTAAAACATTATTATTATTATTATTTTTAACATTTTAAACCGGAAATAGAAATCGTTAAATAATTTTTTTTTTTTTTTTGTCGAAGAGCGAATTCAAAACTGTCTTTCTAGAAGAAGTTGTTAACATTGAAGTTTGCTTTGGCTGTTGTTACGGTTGCTTTTGAGGTAGTGTCTATTTGGTTGTGGTGTTTGTAATTTTTTTTTTTTTTTTTTTTGCCAATGTTTTGCGCAAAGATTGAGATTTGATTGTGAGGGTGTAGTAATGCCAGTGAAGAATATCCTTGATAGTTTTTAAAATATGTTCGTCTATTGCAGGGTCTCCAAACTACGGCTCGCGGGCCAAATCCGGCCCGTCAGTGTCATCAATCCGGCCCGCGACAGCGAATGGCTTATTGTTGCTGTAATAAGTTGGATAAAAAATTGTTGCTGTAATAAGTTGGGTAAAAAAAACACAGAATGATAATAACTCGGTTTTATTGACTTGCTAGGTAAAGCTTAATGACAAACATAATAAGCAGAAAATTTAACTTAAACAAAACAACTAACAAATAATTGAAATGAATCCCACTAACATTATAAATTAGTGAACATCCCGCTGTTACACTTCTTAAATACCTACCTATTTCGGCTTTAAACCACTAGATGTCGCCAAGTGTCACGGTCGTATCGAAACAAACAGATGTAAAGAAGAACAAAATATATACAGTAGAGTCATAAGTCGCTTTATTGTTCTTCAAGAGCCATTTCAAGTCGCTTCTTCAAAATTTCTGTAATTGTCTTCCTGAAGTCTTTCCGAGGAAGTAGTGGCCTCAAGGTCATCTCTGCAAAGTCCTTTGGAAAGCCTTTCCTTCTGAGCTCTGTCCATAACTTGCATTCGTAAACCAAATGGTAGCGGGTCCCATCTTTTTCTTCACAAACACATATGCTAGATTTGTTAAAAAAATCTATTTTGATAAGTTGCAAATGATCCATGGGACGTGAGGATCTGATTAAGGAAAAAATCTCCGCAGATTCTCTTCTTGTTAATCTGTGGAAATATAGCAAATAAATCTCGAACTTTTAAAGAAGTGTTCCAATTTGCCTGCCATTCTTTATCAAACAAAATAGAAAGCTTTTTCTTAATCTGAGATGGCGAAAATTTAATAGAATAATCAATAAATACTTTTTCCGTTGCTTTCTTCGCATAGAAGTCAGCCAACTCATTTCCTTTGAAACCCTTGTGGGCTCTAATCCATTCAAAGAAAATTTTGTTTTTAAAAAATCTAACTTTATGTTTCAGCTCGTAAATGGCCGCTTCTTCATTATTTAAATTATTTATCGCTTCTAGTACAGATTTTGAATCGGACACTATAATCATGTTGAAACATTTATTGTTTATGGTGTATTCCACCGCATCTCTAATCGCCAACGATTCTGCATTAAAAACTGTAGCATGATCGCTTATTCTTTTGATGAACAAAATGTTCTTTACCATTTATAAAATGCACAAATACATAGCCAGTTTTATTATCCTTTTTCGATCCATCTGTAAAAATAGTATTGTTGTAATTTCCTGAAAAATCTTTCCAAATTATAATCTCCACGTCCCATGGAGGAATGATTTTTGTTTCTTCCTCTAAGTCAGAATGGGAGATAATTGCGTCGTCGAGCAAAATATCCTGCCCTTGAGCCTCAAGGAGATAAAATTTTAACAAATATTTCAATTTGATGTCAAGAGAAGCCACACCTGCCAAAACATTAAGAGCATCAGACGAAACAATCTTGTATGCTTTGGTAACATTTAAAAGCGCTATGCGTTGCAGCTGTCTTATCTTGATGTTTTGCTTTACCCCATCTTTATACCAAATCTGGTAACCATATGTTACTACCTTTTCAATTACTTTTTCATATATTTCTTTCTTGACTTGGGGTTGAATGCCCCAGGTCACCTTGCAGTATTTGTTTAGCTTGTGTTGAATTTTGTTTACTTTATCCTTAATGTAGTTCAGGTGCGGACTCTCTATGATCAATGATAATTCCTAAATATTTTAGTTCTTTAACGTTTGCAATTTTATTGTTGTTTATCCTAATAGATAGAATGGGAGAATATCTTTACTTCGTAATTAAAATGTGTTTGCTCTTATCATAATTGATAGATAAATCGTGTTTAGATATCAATCATGCACCATATTAAGAGGTCTTATACTTTTCTGTTTAAAATGAAAAGTTGCTTTTGCTTTCATTAGGTCAACAATATCGTCAGCAAACGCTTGAACTTCCATATCATTTCCAACATCAATCTGCAAAAAGATCATTTATGAAAATATTCCACAGTATTGGCCCTAGACAAGAACCTTGTGGAACACCAATATTGTAGGAGACTTCATTTCCTTTATTAGAGATAAATCTACCTTTTAAAAAGTCAAAAATAGTATTTTTAATAAAATATGGAATGGGAAGATTCAAAATTTTTGTCTTTCAATAAATTCCAATTTACAGAATTAAATGCGTTTGCAATGTCTAAATAAATTAGACATGTTACTTGTCCTTCCCTGTCAGCTTGACTGACGTACCTTTTGATGTTCTCAATAGCTGAGATAGTAGACTTTTTCCTCCTAAATCCAAATTGATTTGGACTAAAATAATTCTCCAATTCTAAATGATAATTTAGTCTGTCAACTATGATTCTATCATATAACTTTCCCCATGTTGACAGGAGACAAATGGGTCTTAAGAAAGTCTTTATTACGCAAAGAGTATCTCGGTTTACCCCAGAAGGAAAATTGCCATTGTTAAACCCTATGTTCTTTGCATATCTATCAATATTTCCATGTTTTACAGAAGCTTCGAGCTATTTCTTTCTGATTAATGTGAAAAGCACGCATAAATTTTGTTTTGTGAATGTTCTGATGGATTCGTTATACAATTTATGTGTAGTATGTACAGATAGTAGCTTTCGGCATGGAAAACTGTTGTATTTCTATTGTACTGCTTGCCTTACTCTTTTTATTCATATGAGGAGTCTTTCTATATATATATATGCCTCGCAACGCTCTGTCAAAGGTGACTATTCTGGCTTTTGTCAGGTGGTCACACTAATATGACTGGACTGTGTGTATATATATATATATATATATACAGAATAATCACCTTTGACAGAACGGAACGCTGCGAGACGTGCTGGAAGAGAGTAAATTAGGTTTCTGAAGGTGTTCACTGGGATGTTGAGCCATACCGACTCCAGTGCCGTCGAAAGTAGGGGGTGGTCAAATTAGTGTGACTGGACTGTATATATATATATACATACAGTGCGAGAGAAAGAAAAATAAATATATCAAAATCACGAGAGAACTGACAAGAAATGTACTAGAAACACGACCATTTTGCATAACAACTTCCAAAGAAGTATTCGTTATTCGTAAATTGTCACGTGCTTCATAGAACACGCAAGTGTATTGTATAACAAAACTGAAGCAGCATGGTTTATGCAAAAATTCCAAAGTGTCTCATATTCATACCTCTCATAAGGAAAGAATTCAGGATCCTAAATGGTAAATCTACAACTGTATCATCTGTGGCCAGTAACCAATTTTTTAAAGGACGGACACATCAACGCAAAGTATCATCATTGTATTTCTTATCAATAAAGTTCTACCTAAAATACGAAATATTTTTGGTTGATATCAGGAATCTTTAATTTAAAGGGGGATAATAAGTTAAAATAAACGTTTTTTTAAGGAAAAATTGTATTTATTATTATTTTTTTTCCTTTTTTTTAATTTTCTGATAAGCTGAAGTGTTAATGTTCGATGGATAGAATAGTCAAATTACATCTATCTAAAACATTTTGAATTTCTTAATAGGTTTTTATCGATTTCAGATTTGAGAATGATCGCTCAGCACTAGTCGTAGTCACAGGAAACCTAAATGCGGTGCACACTTCTGGAAAGTTTGAAGACATAAAATGATGCCTTATGATTAATAAATCACGCAATTATCTTATGGAAGAAGACTTTTTATTTCATGTATGAAAGTGGAGCAAAAACTGAGAATTCGCTAGCAAGTGAATTTAAAAATGTTCCACTGGTACAAAGGTGACAGCGGGAATTCTCACTTTTTATTTTGTAAGCTAGTATTCACGAACAAGAAATCGTGGAAGTCCATAGCATCGGGATTACCCGTGCGTAACTATTTCTGTTACTATTACTATCAGATGCGATATATTTTTCCTACAAATGAATGCATTAAAAATCTGGATTAAAAAAGTGTTCCCACGAACTTGAAAAGTGGCCCTTTTCTTTAAGCCGTTATTGGTCTAGTATAGGTCGAGACATTACATAATAAATGACTGTTTGAAAAAAAAAATTTGAAAAATATAACCAAGAGCTAAGGTCCCTATAAAATGTGGCCATTTTAAGTTCCAGTAATATTGTTACATTACATTCTTTAAATTCTATAAAAATATAATTTATTAATTTTACACCTGAAAGGTTATCTTATGTTTTGTTTAATGTTGTTCAATATTTTATTCCGAGTTCCTGATATTCATTTGTATTATTAATATACGATTCTATTTTTTGTTAATAGGATGCTTTCAAAATTTCAAAACCAAAGTTACTTAAAATTTTGGGTTTTCTTTATTTGTGTTTATTAATATAATCAAAGTTAGTATAAATGATTTTGCTAATATATCAACTGAATGACAAAAGAAGAATCTAAAGTGAAATATTAAGTGGAGTTTAAATTTAATTAACGAAAATGCAAGATAATTTGATACTACATCACATCACCATACCTAAGGTTGCACCACTATGCCTATGTTTCCATATAAAAATAACAATCTGTGATAAGGTTTAATGTTTACCGTCAAGAATTATTTATCGCTCCTTGGCAATCATTAAGCTCATGTAAATTCAATATGTGATAACTAGTACCTACATTTATAAAATCCACAAAATTTTGAGCAAAAAAAATATTTTTCTTTAAAAAGGAGTCGGTTTTTAATACCGACTTCTTTAAAAATGTTCGACTCTGACTGCTACTCCCCACCTCTGCTTTCACGTGATTCAAGCAAAATTGAGAAAGCATCTCTGGAGAGAAGTAGGCTCCGAGGGTACTTCCGGAGTAGACCTGAAAAGGTCCGTTCCCCTCAATATCATCAGTCTCCATGCACAGCATAGTGCAATGAAAATGAATCCGTTGTCAGCAACTCAGTCAAAAATTTAAAAAAAAAAGCCTTCCAAACAATATTTGAATGGCACAAAATTTTAACATGATCGCACTCTATGTCTTAGAGATCCGTCTCTTTTTAGCCACCGAAATTTTTCGGCCAATAGGAAGAGCGCAATTCGATCGCGGATATTACTGAATTTCTACCCGGGTTGAAAGACAGCTGGGCAACGGGCGTACCGGTTACGGAGTTCCTTGGTGATTTTAAGAATCACAAAACCTCCACATCTTAAATTAATTAAAACATTAGCATAAATTGTAGTTTCTTAAATTAATGAATAGAAATAATTAAAAATAAATAAATGAAATTAAAATTTAGGAAAAACATATGCTTGAGAACAATTAAAGCAGGAGATCGAAAAGCTAAAGCTATCGGTACAATTAGGAGTCCGTTGACGATGCCCAAAAATAAAAAGGTTAAAGTTAAAATGAGAATTTTAAGATAAAAGTAAAATAAAACAAAAGGAATTAAGATTAAACAAAATAATTATACAAAATAGGTAGGTTTTGATCAGTTGACTGATTCGCCAGTAGATGGCGCCATCAGTCCCAAAAAATCGAGCCCAAAGAGTCAGTTACATACATACAGGTGAAGCTAATAAAAGCGTATTAAAAAAGGATATTACTCAAAATGGTTTTCTAGTTTGTGATATAATATTATCCGATACAGTATCGGGGAGAAATAAAAAATATTAAAAATAATGGAGGATCATTGATTACAAATGCAGCATAAACCTCTTTTTCTTGATTAAGTATTACAAATTGACGCCAAAAACAAAGATTCATAAATTACAAAAAAAAACCAGTTTGCAAATTTTTGGTACACAATATTGCTCAAAATGAACTAACCGCATCTTAAAGAATTGCCGTGGACAGCCTTGACAAATTACACAGTAGATTTTAAAATATTATCAAAATAAAATTGACAGAATTTTCAATTTAAAAAAAAATTTTTTTTTTTTTGTTAATTTTTTAATTATATTTATGTGAAGAGATGTTGTATCATAGATAATAAAGCGTTCAGGTACAATCACAAAAAATATTTAATTACGACACACACATACAAAACAATCAACTCATCAATACAGGGAATACATCCCCTGCAGAAATTGCCGCAACGCTTTCCTAACACTAAGCACATTCTAGAGTGTCAGCACTCACTCCCCATGTTTTGCAATTGGGTATCGTGCCAATCGAGGCCAACTTAAGAGAAGTCCTGTATAGTGAAGCGGCACCATTGCTTGCGGCCGCTATCGAGAAGACTTTTGACTTGATCTAACATTGATAATTATATTTTAAATCCATGGACACGATAACAACAACAACAACTCATCAGTTACACAGACGTCGTTATAGTTGAAGGCTAATCCGTCAAAACTTCTCGTTCACCACACCTCTGCTGTCCACTTGAGTTGTGCGCATCTGGTGGGACTCAAGCGCCATTTTGTTTTTATGTTATGAAGTTACTAGCTAGATGCTGCTGCCATCTAGTAGGAAAAATGTTATTGAATGCATATCTAACACCACAGTCTTAATATTTATTTTATAAAATTTTTGCCAATATTTTTCATATTGTCTATTTAATTTTGAATTAAGTTAAATAAGTATTGGCTATTCGTTTTTATTAAAAATATGACATGGTTCCCAAAACATGTCTGTTATCAAATTTGGGATACGATTTTTTTTAATTCGCAGAACTCAGTAAGTCAGCACTTGGTGCAGCAAGTTTGGATTGAAAATTATCATTTATAAAATTTGAAGTATTTGTATTTGGAAAGGAAACAGTATTATTTTTCATCTTAATTTACATTTGCAGTGATGATTGTTGACCAGGTTGCAAGGCTTTTATATGATTTGAATTATGTGAAGAGCAACTCTGAACCACTTGATCACTCATAAGAGATGCACAATAGTGTTCATGCCAATACCATCATAAGCAGTGCTAA